>VDFB02354248.1:0-168453 GCA_007258455.2 Sequoia sempervirens | reverse complement strand
TGCATGCATTAATTTGGTTCACTCAAACCGGGGTTCGACCAAACACTTTTTTGGTTCGTTCGAACCAACAAGTTCGTTTGAACCTCCAAAATCAAATTTTTTTCCATGGGCTCATTTTTTGTGAGTTTTCCTTCCTCCATCAAATTGTAAACCACTATTGTGGCTTCACCCACCTAGGATGTCATATTTAAAGATAAACCCTAAAGCTTAGTAATTATAAGAGAGAATAATAAAAATAAACTTATTCGTTTGAAATAATCCTCTAAATTTTTTGTCAACTAGTAACATTTAGGAATTGCATGATTAATTTTAGTGTCTTCAATTTTGTCAAATTGAATAAGGGGTTTGACTAGGTTGTAGGGAAGTTTTACACTATAATCCTCACATAGAAAGACCCCAAAGGTATTCATTTGCACCAATTAGTCTAAAAGAAAATATCATTCATAGGTGCACAAGTTTATGAGGTTAGTTATCCTATAGGATGAAATTATTATTGCAAGATGTGATCGTGGTAAGAATGGATTGCATGTGATTAATCTTAGAGTGCATAATTTTAGGGATCTATTTGTGCATGAATTATGTATGATATTTTATTTTGTATCAATCAAAACATTAGTCAAATTCAAGGATAACAAAACACGTTGAAATAGCTAAACATACTCTTACCCTCTTAATTCATATATTATTTTCAACATTACAATTTAAACTAATTTAAATAATTTAAGGTTTTTTGATTGATTTATCTATACTTTAGACAATTCCTATATCAAATGTAGATAAGGTTATTTTTATCCCAACACTATGCAATAACTTTAAAAACACATTTCTACTATAATTATCACAAACTAAGAATTGAAGAACTTAAAAGGTGTTGTACCATATGATTTTTTGTACTAAGTCAAAATTCCAAGTATAAAACTTGTCTGTTACTTGTAAGCCATTTATGAGTCTTTCTTGTTAGTACTTATCAATGTTGTTATCAATAGTTCAAGGCTTAAAAAGGGATTTTTTTAACACACCAAGCAAGGTGAATGCATGATTATAGTATAAAGAAAATTAGTGAAATGCAAAGGTAGGAAAATAAATGACAGTTCCAAAGCTCATTATGCTAAAGGGAGGGCATCTAGAGGTGATTTCAAGTTGGGAAAAGACACACAAATGCTTTAAAATATGTCAAAGGAAGAGAAAGTCACGTGAAAGGTCAAAATGTAAAATCCCCACCCAAGATGAATCAAATTTTTTACAATTTCCTCAAATTTGACAATGTAAGCATTTTGTCAAACAATTTTTTGTATTGTTGTTTTGAGTTGCCTTTGGATTTTTTTTTGTGTTTGTTTGAATGATATGCACCTTATTAATGTAGATTTACTAGTAACTCACAATAGAATTGCAAAATATATCCAAATAATTGACTAGTAACTTGCTCAGGAAATTTAAAAATCTATATGTGAATCCAAATGCTCATACATATTTTCCTTATAACAAAAATATAAGTATTTTCATGGATAACCTAGAATGCCAAAATTACATTACATGTATTGCATACCACATTAGAAAATGGTCATCAAACTGCCTGATAGAAGAGGCACAATTGTAAATGGAAGGGGCATGATCATCCAAGTATACCCACAACTCCCACAAACCCCATGATTTTCTCTTTTGATTGAGATGACAGTAGCTAAGGAATTATATGACAATTCCTTGCCTATTATCACTCCTTTTGGCTGGTCAAAGTGCCATGGCACACTTCCTTTGACTCCTCATAAAGCACAACGCATACAAGGGAGGCATGTGGCTAGTGTACGTGGTGTAACATCTTTCCTAAAAGGTTGTGATAATCAAAACCAATAGGTATTCAAAGTCTATAAACTATTATTCACTCCTTCAAGTATGCAATCACTATTATTCCATAATATGATCTCCTCCACAAAAAACCATGGTACAAACACAATACCACTACAATAATATTTATTATGGCTATTGAAGCTCTCTGTAAGTGATAAATCCAATATTATAAAATTTGTCTTCAAAGGATACTTCACAAATTTTCATACAATCATTACCGTCCAAATGCAAAACCTGAGTATTCCGCCTATATCCAACTTGGGTAGATAGTCTCACTACTGAAACTAGATTACTCGTAGGGTTTCATCTTAGAGTTTCAAACTATGTAAACTCCTCAAGAACACCAACAATAATATCCAGCATAAAACTCCAAATGAGCTCTCTTTTCACTTTTTAGTCTCACTACCAAAACTAGATTACCTGCAAGGTTTCATCCTAGGGTTTCAAACTCTGTGAACTCCTCAAGAACACCAAGAATAATATCCAACATAAAACTCCAAATGAGCTCTCTTTTCACTTTTATTTCTTTTTTTGAGAGAAACTTCTCAAAACCCCACTTAAATATTTTTTGCTTAAATAAACATTAACTCGTTTTTATAAAGTGAATTTATAAAGTATCTTTTTTAAATTTTCCTTAATGTCACTTTATAACATCACTTTAATTTAATTATTTAATATTACCTTTTTTAGTGTACTTTTTTGCTAGGCAATATCAAACAATTAAATTAATTAATTCTCTTAGTCCTAACCACAACATTCAAGAATTAAATAGGCTAACGAGTCCTCCTAGAGCAATCATTTGGAAAGGGACATTACACAAAATCATTAGAAATAACTTCAAGATTCTTGAGTGAACCCCTAAGGGATTAGTGTCATATTGCAAGGTGTTGTACCCAAACCATTTTTTTTGCTTCATTAAGGTATTTTGCTTAAAATGGTCTAAATCTTGTAAAAGTGTCATCAAAACTCAGTTTTGGGGAAAATCAAATATGGGCTTTTAGTCAGTTTGATGTCAGGAAGATACTGGTAAAATTTGAAAAAATTGAAAATTAGGGTTTCCGGACCCCTATTTTTGGGAAAACCCTAAAAATTGGAACTTGTCAAATTGGCTAAAATTAATTTTGATTATTTATTTCACATCACAATCAATAGTGGTGAAGCCAATTTGCTTAAAAGCTAGTTTTAAGGCTAGTAGGGTAGTTTCTATTTTTCAGATAGTGCTGGGACCTCCTCGAGTATCGCCAATGGCAGCTTTACAACACTGTGTGGCCAAAATTTAAGCCCTAAACTCAAAGCAAAGATTCTTTGGTAAGAGATGCTAAAAAATATGCTCACTTAATGTAAGAGGGATTTTCAAACAGAAAAGTCTAAAATATTAGCTTGTGTAATCACAATGTGCAAGTCAAATTTGCAGGTCCATACTAACGAAATGGTGAAATACTACCACGACTCTATACAAGAATAAAATGCTACAACGAGTCATCCCCGTGAGGGCGCTGATTTTGTTCGGGTGAAGCAATTTAAAATGGAGTAGAAAATTATTAGGTTCCTGTTGTAAATCTACACCCCTACAAAGCCAGGGTTCCTCTAACTCTGAAGGCCTGCATTCAATTTGTTGTTTAGTGTTGTAAATACATTCATTCTCCATACCTTTGTCAACTTTCAAAATGTGTTTTATCAAGAGAATCCATCTAAGCTGATGCACCCGGCTAAACAAAGCAGCGTAAAGCAGAGAATCTCATAGTTATCATAGAGACAGTCAAATTTGCAATTTCTACACCCTTGTAGCCCAAGGGCACCCTTGAATTAGACCTGTCAAATGATGGAATTTGCAGAATCTGTTTCCAAGGGATCTCTTCTGATTCAGCCTAGCTCCACAATGCATACGTTCGCAAGTTTGTAAGACATTTTGAGTGACCGTGATAGTTGTTCCAGCGAACACATAAAACGAAGGGAAAATAAATTGAAAATATCAAACTGTACCTCTATAGGCCAGGGGCGCTTAGCCTTTTGGCAAGTTAGATGAGGTTTTTGGTAGCTGTCGTCTTCACGAGATATGTGTAGAATCCTCCTAGCTATTCAATGAATCCAACTGTCAGCCCTCAGGATCTGTCAAATGTTCATAGATAGAGAATCATCGGAAGATGTTGAAGGATGAAAACAAGCAAAAACTAGCTAAGTATGGAAAATACATACTTCCTTGAAAAAGGCGCCCTTCTACTAGAGGTCTTAGAAGTAGTTTAAAAGCTTTGTCACTTCCAGGAACATCTCTTCCAAGTTGTTCCATCTTTGCGATGAGATCATCGATGCACACATCGAAGCAATCCTACTCTTGACAATGAGGGTCAAAGTGGAGCATTTTGTGAAAGTTAAAACTTGTAAAATCATTCTTTAAAATGTAATTGTGCCCCTACAGGCCAGGGGCGCCCTTGCATTTGAGGGCCTTAAACCATCTTTCAGATGCTTCGCATATAGTCATTCTTTGTGGAATTCTTCCAGTTACGCGATCGATCCGACATACAGTCAATGAGAGTTATTATTCACCAGCAATGGCAGATTGAAGGATGGAGAGGCAAATCAAGAAAATGGATAAGTTTGATGTCATATGCACCCTTTTGGGAAAAGGTGCCCTTGTTTTTGAGACATTAGACTTAGCTTTTAGCTCTCGCAGCTCTCAGCGGCATGTCATCAGACTTGTCCTAGCTACGCAGTGGATGTGTCAGCTCAACTCCAGCATCAAACAGGGATTTGGAAATTAGAGTTCAATAGAGGCTGTGGTGATGTTTTCAAGTAGCTAAAAAATAGGAAGCTAGCTAAAAATCTCAACTTTTGAAGGAGGGCGCCTAGAAAGTCAAAGTTTGACTTTTTGGAATCAGCATGCATATTCTAGCCAACCAAGAAAGATGGAATCAGTTAACTGAATAAAATAATATTAAATTCTTTAGTTTCAAATGTCATTTTTTGCTTGTAAAGAGGTGAATTTAGTTTTGCATGTTAAATTAAACTAAACTGTAAGGAGGTGGCACCCAATTTAGGGCTTAATTTTCATTCAGTTTAACAAAGTGAGGTCCAATGAGAAAATTCCATTCTAAATTTAGGATTATCTCCTAAATGTGACGCCTAAGTTCTTCAAAAAAATTTAAATATGCTTAGAAGCGTCCATTATTCTCATAATAGGTTGAGTGCAAACAAGTTTTCTCTCATGCAAGCATGATTTAAAGATGCCACAGGTGTTATTTTTTAGATTTCTTTGTAGATACAGGTCCAGATTATTCAACAGACTTCATTCGAGGATAGGCAGAGGCAAAATATAACTTCTATCTTCTCTCTCTTATTTCTTATATCCTTGTCTTATGTTTTCTCTCGCATGTCCAAGTATACAATGACCTTTTCATAGTTCTAATCATTTGGGTACGTTGTGCACGACTTTCTCTACAAAACCCATGTGTTAGAATTTTTCAAGAAAAATTGCCTTGTAGCTTCCATTTTCGAAGCTTTATTTTTTTTCGGAAATTCCTTAGCATGGTAGAGGAAAAGTTAGTATTTTCAAAAACAGAGGGTCTAGGTTGTCTTAGAATCATCTTTTGCACAAAACCCATGTTTCAATTTTTCTTGGCAAAAATTGCCCCTGAAAACCCTAAAACCCCTACAGTTCTCGACTGAAAGTCTTTGTCTTTGCATGTCAAGCTAAATGACATTTTTTCAAAATTCTAACGTTGTGGGTTTGCTTAGAATTATTTTTGCACAAAACCAATGTCTTAGAATTTTTCGTGAAAATTGCCCCTTGACAGGCTATTTTTAGCCTCACTAGGAGTCGTTTTAGCTTTCTGAAGAAAGTTGTCAGAACATAGCCATGTTTATAGTCAACACACGAGTTTTTCAAAACGCAATTCACACAGACTAAATTCAAGACCAAGTTCGTCTTAATTCATGATTTCATCAGAACGACTGACATGGATTTGCATCAGGTGGATCCAAAGGTTGACTTGAATGCGTCAGAAATGAACCAGATTACACTTCAAAAAATTAAAGAATCTGGGTTGCTAGAGGCGGCTTCGCTTCCTATCTCAGTACAATGCATAGAATTTGTAATGTCTTGTGTAAAGCATTAGAATTCTACTACTTTAGAAATTCAGTCAGTAGATGGATGGGTGATTTGTAGTCTCAAGCCCGAGGACATTGAGAAGTGCTTCGGTATTCCCCAACATCTGAATAGTTTGGTCATTACCATGGATTAGTGTGAGAAGGCATCCATTGCTGATAAGGACAAATGCCAAAGTAAAATGGCAGAAAGGTGGCTAAAACAGAAGAAAGTTAACTTGCCAAAGAATGTGGGTCGCAATGAGTTCAAAGATGAATACATGATTTCGATTACCCTTCTTAATTGTGTTTCCGGTCATGCAGATGCTCATAAATTCAAGCCTTGTATGTATTACATCATGGCTCAAATCATTTACAGAAGAGAGCATTACGATTGGGCCTGTTTGACCAGCGACGTACTCCACAGACAGATGACCGGCTTCTTGGTTGCTCACGAGTTTCACATGTGTTTGCACCTCATGTATTTGATTGCCTTCCAGGGTCAGTTTAGAGGGTTGAACATTGTGGGAATTCTTAGTGTACAAAAATTTCATCAATATTATGACTAGCTTGAGTTCACAAAGTCTGAACAACACTATAAGCGTGTGCAGGAGGCATCTTTGATGTACACAGTGAGGAACCTAGACCATCAGCTACATGTATGTATCTCAACAGAAGATAGAGTAGCAATGTTAGAATGGGCGGATTGGTTCATTTAGTTCCCTACCTATACATACATCTGCATCTATGAATATGCAGGTCATCCAACCATGCTACCCCATTATCCTTTGGAGAGGGTGGTTTTCATGGAGTTTCTATGGTAGTTGTATGATGTTCACTCACATTTGCGCAACAAACACAAGCCAACTACCAATTTTCCATTACAGATGAGCATTTACAAGTACAACACAACAGTCGATGCCAAGGCTATGGGCCATGAGTTAAAAATACTTAATCTTAAGTACCTTGTTGAGAGATGCTCATGACCCTTGGGGTTATTACTCAACACGCCTTGGTGATCACTCTTATCACAAGCCTTCTATAGAAGACTACTGAGTCAACTGCGAGAATGAGTTTGAGGTGCGTAGGCGCAGCTACAATAGGTTCACCCTTTCACAGATTTATGTCTTCATGTCAGAGGATGTGGGAGGGCTGTCAGATGATGATGGGGATGTACTTCCTCCATTTTTCAAAGAACAAGTTGATACGTAGCCACTTCCAATTGTTGATTGGTTTGCCAAGGAATACTCATCTGTTAAGGAAAGATCAAGTAGGGTTATCCAAAAAAGTATACTCTACTTGGATAGCAAGAAGACGAGGAGGACAATCATACCAAATACGGAGTCACCACCGATGGATGTTTCAATGCCTTCCACGTCGAAGAAAAATCCCAAACAAAAGAAAAGGAGTAATCCTCCTTGGGAAGCAAAGTATCTAGAAATTCAAAAGGAAAAATGCCAGTTGTTGTTTTGAGCCAGCAAGAATGACATGTGGAAGTTGCCAAAAATATAGTTGAGAATATGACAAAAACAAAGGTAGAGCCTCCCATGCCATCACCAACACCACAACAGTCTCTAGTTTCGGTTCACATTGACTTGGGATTATACTCGCCACCACGTAGCAATGCTTCCATGCATTCACACTCATCAGGAGTTCTTAGGTCTACCACCAATCCTTCCAGTGAGATTAGTCGAGATTTGTCTTGGCTTGAGAATTAGCTGGGTCAGAAGAGGAGGCAACCATCCTACAAACTAGATTTCTTATATTTTGATCATGTCTACTAGGACACACCAGATAAAAGGATAAAGAAGCAAGTCCATGTAGGGAGGAACGCTAACAAGGAAATCATAATTGAGACTGTTGCACCTCTAGAGGACAAGAACTTGGATGAGGCAGAGATTGAAGACCTCGCCTTGATAAAGGTCAACCTTGGTAGAAGCACACGCCAAGCCAACGTTGATTTCCTTCAGGTTGCAATGGAAAGCATAAAGGAGAGAGTCATAAAGGACGAAGAAGATAAAGTAGTCCTCAAGGCCGAAGTCTAGCAGCTTCGCCAGTATATCTCCAATCTTATGCACAACACTAAGAATGTCACCGCCTTGCTCCCGTAGATATTAGAGTTACCAACAGAGCATAAGCAACTAAATCAATTGGTGGTATATGGGAAGCGCCTGAAAGATTGGGAGGAGGATTTCATCACAAGGGGATGCTTCACACTTTAAGAATTGTACCAATTGAGGTACAACACCCACGAACTTCGTACACAAATCTAGGATGAAGAGTGAGACTTGGTGATTGAAAAACCAAGGAATGAGATCATGATCTCTCACCTAAGGACGACATATGACTCAGTCACAGACGAAGAAGATAAGGAAGCTATTTTTACTTGGAGAACACAATTAATCTTCAAGGTAAAAATACATGAGACAATTGTTGCAGAGTTGGGTGAGTGCAGAGAACAGGTGACTAGTGCTATCCATTTCATGAGAACTTTCATGTCACGAGTCCCTAAATCCAGTATCAGCATAAGGATGGTGAGTACATCAAGCTCATCGATGTACATTCAAAGTTGCAAGTGCTCATTCATGGTATTTTTTCAGTGGAGATTCTGTTGGTTGTAAGTTGGCTCAACTTACAGTCATATCAACGTTATTTGATGAGGCGGCCAAAACTGGAGGAGAGTTGCAGAGTCAGATCACGGGTAGTGAGGAGATGTTGTGAAGATACAAAGTGCTTCATAAGAGTATCAGTGCCCCAGATGGCGATGCATTCAATGACCTCGTGGAGGGGTTAATTGCCTGAGATCATGACTAGTGAACTATAGATTAGTACATCCCACCTTTTTAGAATAGATATTAGACACAACAGTTAATTCGATGCTTCTTTATGAGTTAACTCATTAATCCACATCTCATGGCATGTCTATCTTGGAATCATCTATTTACAATTGGAGTTCTCGTATAGTTTTCAGCTAACTTTCATTTCAATAAGGATGTGCATGTTGCACATGTCCATTTAGTTTTGTTTTGTTTCGGTTAACTAATGGTAGTTTTCTAGTTAACTATATAGTTTCATTTATTTAGGTTTAGCAATAAACTCTTACATGCTTGCAAGATTGATTGTTGACTCAAGGTGATTTTAGGGTTCCCTACACCTTTGATGTCTATAAATAAGAGCATTCTTGCTCATTTGTAATTAAATTTTGCACGTGATAGCATACATGCTGAGAAACCTTACCTGTAGTATTGCTATTATGTATCTGTTCAAGAACTTTTATTGTGATAATAAATAGCTGAGTTGCCCTACCTGAATGTTATTATTATGGTACTTGTTCACCTTAGATTAAATAGAATTGTTGGTTTGATTGTTTATTGTTATGCGTGTCTCAATATACAATTTGTTGTCCCAGTTATTATTTGATGTTGTGATTAATAAGCTTTGTTTCATTTCTACACTTCAGATAGGTGTCATCATCTCCTTAGGAATATAGAAGTAAGGCTTATCATGTGTTTTCGTGATTAATAATCTTTGTTTCATATCTACACCTCGAATAGGAGTCATCTCCTCCTTGGGAATTTAGAAGTGAAGATTGTCATTTGATGTAGTGCCAATAATATTTCTTTCAACCTACGCCTCAGATAGGTGTCGTCATATGCTTGGAAATCCTGACTTAAGGATTATTATATACCAATTCCCTGCTTCTAAGTCCTCATGCTTTGTTTCTCTTGGGGAAATATGATAGTTTAGCATTAGCCTATTTGTAGTTAAAGATTTGAAAAACTAGAGAAAATCCTTAGCTACAATGTGTTAGGTTTCCTAAACCTTGTGCCTCTTCTAGCTGAGTCAAAAAGATAGGATTTAGATCATTTACTTTTTCATGCATATCAACAAAAGAGGGCTTCCCCTCCTAATTTGAAGAGTATTCATTACGCACTGTGAATAGCTATCTATTACCAATCTGCACTCCAGAGGTGCGAATTGTAATGCCAATAGTTTTTTGGTGCCCACCGTGGGGCACGAGGCAAGAAAACTTCAAGAAAGCTTAAATGATTTATGTCACGGGAATGACCATTTGGCATCCTACTGCTCTAGTTCAACAACCAGGAATCACTCTGGCCATCATATAGCCAAATTTTGTGTTCATTGAAGTGGAGAAATCAGATATCATCAGTAGCTTGCGCAGTTTTATCTTTGAAAATTATACATCAACTACTCAGTGGAGGAACACAACTACTACTCTAGACAAAGAAGAAGAAAGAGTGGATGTTGCAGCCAGTAGACCAGTTTTTCCACCACCCACATGGGAATAAAGTATCCTGGCTCAACTAGTATACACGAGAAGGAGAAATAATCCTCTCTTTCAAGAAGAGCCAATCTTTGAAGAGGTTCCTGAGCATTTCCCAAAAGAACCAGAAGAATCTCTAGTCCCAGCTGAAGCAATGGGTGATAAAAACAACAACAACAATGGCAATGGTCAGAACGCAAGGAATGTAAGATGTCCAATCCCACTACCTTGGGGAGACAACATCAGACCATTGGCCTTGGCAGGACTCCATGAACTGCCCAATGGATTGCGAAAGCATTTTCCTCAATTCCACAATGATGGGTCTCGACACCCTGATGAACACATCTCAGTATTCACAGTGGCTTGTTCCATTTTGCATGTTTCACATGAAGACATCGTTGTTCATCTCTTTGTTGAGACTCTAGAGAAAAATGTTGCAAATTGGTTCAATCATCTTTAGCCAGACATTATTACAAGTTGGGAAGTCATGAGTGAAAGATTCTTGGTGCAATTCAAGCTCGCTGAGGACAACCATCAATTATTTGCACAACTCTCAAAATTGAAGATGGAGGCACATGAACCGATGAGGGAGTTCGTAGCAAGGTTTAACTTCCTTGTCACATGTCTTTCCCATACTCTCAATCCATCTAATGATATTTTGATGAGTAGCTTCATCAACACACTACCGTTAGAAATAGCCTTTTTCTTGAAGATGGTCCAAGGAGTAGATCTACAGCTTACATGAGAAGAATCTATCAAGATTGAAGATAATATGATCACAATGGGAAAGATGAAGAATGATTCAATCAGACTGCTTATTCAAGTGTCTGTTGATTCACTGCTATAGAAGGTAGCCAATGAGGTGACTATCCTCAAAAGGCAGAGCCACCCACTCAAGGGCAGTAAGCACTACCTACACCACCGCCATATCAACCTTAGTAGTCATACTAGCTGAAGAGGAATAAATTATAGCCATTCAACAATTACAAGCCAAGGTATCCACAAGGACAGCCAAGACAATCGGTTGATGTTGAGAAGGCTAAAGTCTATTGCACTTTCCATGATTCTGATGCACACACTGGAGCTACATGTCCAAAAAATCAAAGGATGAATCAGCTCATGGGATTTGTTGATGCTCCTCCAAGTACAAGCTTTGTACCTTCAAACTGAAATGGTGTCTCACCACAGGCAAACAACTTTGATGGTGACTTCGCAATGGGGTACTTCGACAGAGAACCTGTTAATGAACAAAAAGAAGAAGAATACCGCTAATTCTCTCTTGTGGTCAACCATGAGAACATCTCATCGTTTGTGTTCACACGTGCGCAACACTTCAAAGCATAGAAAGAAGAAGAGGACAAGAGGAATACAAATGAAAATGGAAAAGAAATGTCTTCCACTTCCAATCCCAAATCTTCACAAGAGAACACCGTGCCAGTTGCTCAAGAATCCTCTTCAGCAAACTTTGACATTGTGTCTTCCATGATGAAGATGAAGGTACAGATCTCACAGTTGGAGTATCTTCAGGATCATCAAGAGCAGTTGGAGAGAATCCTTAAGGTTGTAAAGAAGAGGGTTGTAGTTCAGCCTACATTGCTAGAGTCATTCATACCAGCAGAAGACAAACCTAAACCATTCTATATATCTTTGTATAAAGTAGGTTTTAAACTCAACAATTGTATCATAGATAGTGAAGCTTCAGACAACGTCATTCCTTTGCAGATCATGAATGCATTGGGACTTTCATGCACCAAAACTCATGACAAGTGTTATTCACTTGAATCAAAGCCGGTGTCATTGGTCGGTCAACTAAAAGATGCACAAGTAAGGCTAGTGTCTTGTCCTAAAAAGAAGATTATGATGAATATCTTGGTAGCTGAAATTCCAACTAGTTACAGGATGTTACTAAGTAGGAGCTTCTACAAAGACCTCGAAGGCGAAATTCAGTTGGATTGATGGTTCACGACAATCCCATTGAAGAATGGTAGTTTCAAGTTGGAACCTGAGGCCAAGTCAAGGTTTACGGTGGTGAAGTCCCAGCACCATCAGGAACAAGTGTTATATCAAGACATAGGTCTGGGAACATATGATATGATGTCTGAAGTAACTGAAGACAGTTAGAAGTTTGTAATTTCCATGACTACATCATATGAAGAATCAAAAGTGTGGATGATGTAGTTCGACGATAGTTGCTCAACATCAGGCTCAGGAGCGAGAGTTGTAATCACTTCTCTCGAAGATTGTCTATATCCATTTGCATATCGATTACAATTTGAATGCACCAATAATACAGTGGAATACGAAGCACTTTTATTAGGTCTCAGGAATGCAAAGGATATAGGGATCAAGTTACTTAGAGTTGAAGGAGATGCTGAGTTGATTGTCAAAAATATCAAAGATCATTTCCAAGTCAGAAATCATCACCTTTGATCCTATAGACAGAGGGTGTGGAATGCCATCGACTAGTTCGAGATGTTTGACATAAAATATATTCCACATTTAGATAATAGCAAAGTTGATGCCCTTGCAGTGTCCACTGCTCTTTTCATGCCACATTCTAACTTTCGTTAGAATACTTTTGCTATTGAGTTGATCTACAGGCTAGTTGTTCCAGATAATTCATACAACTAGCAAGTCTTTGATGACGATGATGGCATTGTATAATTTCTCATCATGGGAGACAACCATAAAGAATTGTTCTTTGAAGGAAGTACTACTCCTTTTAAAGAATCACTCACTAAAGACTTTGAAGCTACAGATTCTGAGATCATTCAACTGAAAGGAAATCTAATTACCAAGGGTATGGTGTCTTTAGAGAATATTTTTGACCGGCATGACCAACACATTCAAGATCAAAGGATGTCATGTGTTAATAATTCTACTGAGCATTACCAAGTAAACATTGGCACTGAAGACAAGCCTCAATTTGTCAATTTGGGCAAGTGTTGTACTCCAGAAGAAGCTGAGAAGTTTACCGCCTTGTTCAAACAATACAAGGATGTATTTGTCTGGTCTTATGAAGACTTGAAGGTCTTCACACCTATAGAATTGTCACATAAAATTCCTTTGAAGTTTGATGTTAAGCCTTTTAGGCAAAAGTAGAGACATTATAATCTATGAATCCAAGATACTATATATGCGAAGATTCAGAAGATGGTGGACTCGAAGATAATTTTTCCAATTCATCACTCCACCTGGGTGTCTAACATAGTTCCTGTGCACAAAAAGAATAGTGAAATAAGAATTTGTGTGGATTTCAAGAATTTGAACCAATCATCCTTGAAGGATAATTACCCCTTACCAATCATGGAGCATACCTTGCATACAATCACTGGTTTAGAGATTCTATCACTTCTTGATGGTTTTTTCAGATACAATTAGATTGCAATGGCAAAGGAGGATCAAATCAAGACAACTTTCACCACCCCGTGGGGAACTTTTGCTTATGAGAGGATGCCTTTCGGCCTTATCAATGCCGGTGCAACTTTTCAGAGGGCCATGGATTTGGATTTAGGGGATCTCAAGAAAAAGATAATAGTCATCTACCTTGATGACTTGACCGTTTTCGTAGATAAATGGGAAGACCACTTTTCACACCTCGTGAAAGTGTTTGAAAGATGCAGGTATCATAAGATCTCATTGAATCCAAAGAAGACCATCTTTGTGGTAACGGGGAGTAAGTTACTTGGCCACATCATTTCCAAAGAAGGCACTAGGATTGACCTAAATCAAGTGGATTCAATTAAAAACCTCTCTTCCAAACAAAAAAAACACAAGTACACTCCTTTTTTGGTAAAGTTAACTTTATCAGGAGGTTTGTATTATATTTTTTGGAGCTGACGAAGGAGATCTCAGCTATGATGGAAAAGACATCCACTTTCATATGGATAGAAGAAGGCAAGTAGGCCTTTATCAAAATCAAAGAAGCTATTGCTAACGCACCAATGTTGGTTTTTCCCGACTTTGGGAAGGATTTTATCCTCTATTCTTATGCGTCAGAACACACTCTGTCTACTATATTGACTCAGAAGCTCAGTGGAGAAGGAGAATCTCCAATTGCTTTCATGAGTGGCAGTTTCAAGGATAGTGAATCGCGCTATTCTCAAATCGAGAAGAATGTGTATGCTATTGTCAAAGCTATCAAGGATTTTAGGTTTTATATCTTGAATTCTCATACAACGGTGTTTGTCACTGATCTAGTGGTTAAAAGTGTGCTAACTCAATAGAAGATGGGAACGAAAAGAGGAAATTGGATTGCAAAAGTTCAAGAATATGATATGGAGATCAAGTCGACCAAGCTCGTCCACGGGCAAGGTCTTTATTAATATTTGGCAGAAGATGGAGATCAAAAGTACCAAAGCAATGGTGGAATTGAACCTAAATTGGAAATTGAAGAGGACCTTCCTTTGGTCCTATTTGTTGATTCTATGAAAGAATGGTACACAACTTTGTGGTATTATTCAACTTATGGGGAATGTCCACGTCACATGGACAAACAAAAAAAAAGAACATTGAATCTAAAAGCACAAAATTCCATGCTTATCAATAAAATTTTGTACAAGTGTCCAACCTTGACGAAACTTTCCTACTATGCATCAGAAGGAACCAACAACATAGATTGTTGGAAGCTTTTCATAGTCAAGCATGTGGCGGAAACTTTTCATCGAGGGTCACTGCATTCAAGATCTTGTGAGCATAGTTCTATTGGCCAACTATGTCTCACGACGCATATGAATGGGTGTACAGGTGTCAGATGTGTCAGCAGTTTGCTGGCAAAGTCAAATTGGCATCTCTTCCACTCAAGCCAGTGATTATCGATACCCCATTTCAGTAATGGGGTATGAATTTTATAGGTCCTATCAACCCACGTTCCAACATGGGTCATGTTTATGTCCTTAAAACCATAGATTATTTTACAAAATGGGTTGAAGTGGTTCCTACCAAACGAGCTACTTCTGAAATTATCTGCAACTTTCTAAAAGAGAACATCATTTCGCGCTTCAGGGTGCCTCGTAAAATTGTGATTGATAATGCAACATGTTTCTCCTCAGAGGAGTTACTGGAGTTTTTTTTATCACGACATCATGTTGTCACACACATCAGATTATTACCCTCAAGGTAATGGACAAGCCGAGTCATCAAACAAGAACATAGTCACAATAGTGCGTAAGCTAGTTGACTCAAATAAGTGGGCTTGGCACAAAAAGTTGTACGATGCTCGTTGGGATGATAAAATCACTCCCAAAAGAGCCATCGACACCTCACCTTTTACAATTTTATATGGTACAAAAGCAATTCTTCCCATCACATTGGAGTTGTCTTCCTTACAACTAACATCTACAGTGGAGGATAAAGAATACAAAGATCCAATTGAGAAACAGATGTTGTACTTGATGAAAATTGAAGAGGAAAGGGTGAAGGTTGTCGATAGAATCACTCACCATTAAGAGCGAGTGAATAATATTTTTGATAAGAAGGTTCGTCAAAGAGACTTTGAGATCGGAGATCAAGTCCTATTATGGGACTAAAGACATGAACCTAAAGGAATGCATGGCAAGTTTGATTCCTTATGGTTGGAGCCTTTTCAGATCCATGAATCCATAGGAGAGAACACTTATATTCTCTCATATTATATTCTTTCATACTCAGATGGAAGGCTTCTTCCACTGCCATACAACAAGAAATATCTCAAGCACTTCAACCCTCTCAGGGAGGAGTGATTTTTGTAAATAATTTATTTATGCTTTATCATTATGTCGTAATGTGTTTCCTCGTTCAGTGAAGTTTTTGTCGTGTTCTAGGTGATTTCTTAGGTAGTCTTGTTTTAGGTGATTAGGAAAACTCCAAGTATTAGGTGATTAGGGAAGAGTCCTGACTTCATGCCCAACTGATAAGTCACACTGGTCTACAAAAACACAAAGAATCTTGGTTCTCCTATGCCGTAAGTATCCAACATGTTCACTAGATGGAGCCTAATGTTGTACCCAAACCAATTTTTTTTGCTTCATTAAGGCATTTTGCTTAAAATGGTGTAAATATTGTAAAAGTGTCATCAAAGCTCAATTTTTGGGCAAATAAAGTATGGGATTTTAGTTAGTTTGATGTCAGGAAGATACTGGTAAAATTTCAAAATTTTGAAAATTAGGGTTTCCAAACCCCTATTTTTGGGAAAACCCTAAAAATAGGAACTTGTCATAATTGGCTAAAATTAATTTTGTACATCACGATCATAGTGGTGAAGTCAATTTCAGTTAAAATTTAGTTTAAGGTTGGTGTGTAGTTTTCACCTTTTCAGGAGAAAAGTTGGGACCTCTAAGGTCATCAATGGTAGTTGGCCAGTACCAGGTGTCAAAATCTAAGCCTGGAATTCGAAGAAGACTCTTTGGTAAGAGATGCTAAAAAAGATGCTTCACGATGGAGGGGATTTTCAAATGGTGAAAAGTGCAAAAAATATTCTAAGTCTGGAAACACTACGCTTTGCTATGTGGGAGATGCTTGCGCAATCAATGTGCAAGTCAACTTTGCAGTGTCCATACATGTAAGATGGTGAAATACAATCACACACTAACGTCAGTGGAAAAAATGCTACAACGTTGTGAACTCAATAGGCGTCACGGTGTTCGCAAAGCACGAAATGGAGAAAAATATTAGTTCCAGAGCAAATCTATGCTCCTTCAGGCTAGGGGCACCATTCAATTTGAAGGCTCAAATTCAGTTGTTTCTGGTTGCAAATACATTCATTCTCTCCAGAATTTTATCAACTTTCCAGCAAGCTATCAAGTGAATCCATCTGAGTTGTGTAACTCTGGAAAACGAAGGTGGAAGTAGAAGGTACAAAGAATTTACATATCACAGAGATAGTCAAATTTTCCATTTTTGTGCCCCTGTAGCCTAGAGGTGCCATTGAATTAGACTTGTCAGATGATGGAATTTGTAAAATCTATTTTCGAGGGATCTCTTCAGATTCAGCCCAGCTTCACGATGCATTCGTTCGTAAGTCCGTAAGACATGCTGAATGATCATGACAATTGTTCCAGCAAACACGTAAAACAAAGGGAAAAAAATTTGAAAACATCGAATTGTACCTCTACAGGCCAGGGGCGCTTAGCCTTTTGGTCAGTTAGATGAGGTTTTCGGCAGTTGTCATCTTCACTAGATCTGTGCAAAATCCTCCTAGCTATTCAATGAATCCAATTTTCAGCCCTTGGGATTTGTCAAACGTTCGTAGATGGAGAATCATCAGAAGATGTTGAAGGATGAAAACAAGCAGAAAATGGCTAAGTATGGAAAATACATACTTCCTTGAAAAAGGCGCCCTTCTATTGGAGGTCTTAGAAGCAGTTTTCAAGTTTCATCACTTCCAAGAACATCTCTTCCAAGTTGTTCCATCTTCACGATGAGATCATCAACATGCACATCAGAGCAATCCTGCTCCCGATAGCGAGGGTCAAAGTGGAGCATTTCGTGAAAGTTACAAATTGCAAAATCATTCTTGAAGATGTAATTGCACCCATTTAGGCCAGGGGCACCCTTGCATTTGAGGGCCTTAAACCAACTTTCAGACGCTTCACATACAGTCATTCTTTGTGGAATTCTTCTAGCTACACAATGGATCCAACATCCAGTCGACGAGAGTCATTATTCACCAACAATGACAGATTGAAGCATGAAGAGGCAAATCAGGAAAATGGTTGTCTGGTGTCATATGCACCCTTTTGGGAAAAGGCACCCTTATTTTTTAGGCATTAGATTCAATTTTTAGCTCTCGCAGCTCTCTGTTACATGTCATCAGACTTGTCCTAGCTATGTAGTGGATGTGTCAGCTCAACTCTAACAGCAAATGAGTATCTAGAAATCATAGTTCAACAGAGGCTGTGGTGACGTTTTCAAGCAGCTAAAAAAAGGAAGTTAGCTAAAAATCTCAACTTTTGAAGGAGGGCGTCTAGAAAGTAAAAGTTTGACTTTTTGGAATCAACATGCATATTCTAGTCGACCCAAAAAGATGGAATTAGTTAACTGAATAAAATAAAATAAAATTCTTCAGTTTCAAACATTAGTTTTTGCTTGCAAAGAGGTGAATTTAGTTTTGCATGTTAATTTAAACTGAACTATAAGGAGGTGGCACCCAATTTAGGGCTTAATTTTCATTCAGTTTAACAAAGTGAGGTCTAATGAGAAAATTCCATTCTAAATTTAGGATTATCTCCTAAATGTGACACCTAAGTTCTTCAAAATTCTTTAAATATGCATAGAGGCATCCATTATTCTCACAACAGGTTGAGTGCAAATAGGTTTTCTCTCGTGCAAGCATGATTTGAAGATGCCACAGGTGTTATTTTTCATATTTCTTTGCAGATATAGGTTCAGATTATTCAATCGACTTCATTCGAGGATAGGCAAAGGCAAAATATAACTTATATCTTCTCTCTTATTTCTTTTATCCTTGTCTTAGGTTTTCTCTCACATGTCCAAGTATACAACGACCTTTTCATAGTTCTGATCATCTGGGTATGTTGTGCACGACTTTCTCTACAAAACCCATGTGTTAGAATTTTTCAGGAAAAAATGCCTCGTAGCTTCCATTTTCAAAGCTTTGCTTTTTTCTGGAAATTCCTTTTCATGGTAGAGGAAAAATCAGTATTTTGAAAAATGGAGGGTCTAGGTTGGCTTAGAATCATCTTCTGCACAAAACCCATGTTTCAGTTTTTCTCGGCCAAAATTGCCCCTAGAAACCCTAAAATCCCTACAGTTCTCGACTGAAAGGTCTTTGCATGTCAAGCTAAACGATGTTTTTTCAAAATTCTAATGTTGTGGGTTTGCTTACAATTATTTTTTGCACAAAACCCACGTCTTATAATTTTTTGTGAAAATTGCCCCTTGACAGGTTATTTTTAGCCTCACAAGGAGTCGTTTTAGCTTTCTGAAGAAAGTTGTCAGAACATAGTCGTGTTTACAGTCAACAGGTGAGTTTTTCAAAATGAAGTTCACATAGACTAAATTCAAGACCAAGTCAGTCTTAATTCATGATTTCATCAAAACGACTGACACGGATTTGAATCAAGTGGATCCAGAGGTTGACTTGAATGTGTCATAAATGAACTAGATTACACTTCAAAACATTGAAGAATCTAGGTTGCTAGAGGCGGCTTCGCTTCCTATCTCAATATAGTGCATATAATTTGTAATGTCTTATGTAAATCATTACAATTCTACTACTCGATAAATTCAGTCAGTAGATGAACGAGTGATTTGTAGTCTCAAGCCTAGGGACATTGAGAAGTGCTTCGGTATTCCCCAACATTTGAATAGTTTGGTCATTACCATGGATCATGAGAAGGCATTCATTATTGATAAGGATAAATGTTAGAGTAAAATGGAAGAAAGGTGGCTAAAACATAAGAAAGTTAACTTGCCAAAGAATGTGGGTTGTAGTGAGTTCAAAGATGAGTACGCGATTTTGATTACCCTTCTTAATCGTGTTTTTGGTCATGTAGATGCTCATAAATTCTAGCCTTGGATGAATTACATCATGGCTCAAATCATTTACAGAAGAGAGCATTACGACTTGGCCTCTTTAATTAGCGACGTACTCCACAAATAGATGACCGACTTCTTGGTTTCTCATGAGTTTCACATGTGTTTGTACCTCATGTATCTGATTTCCTTCCAAAGCCAGTTTAGAGGGTTGGACACTATGGGAATTCTTAGTGTACAAAAAGTTCATCAATATTACAACCAACTTGAGTTCACGAAGTTTGAACAACACTACAAGCGTGTGTAGGAGGCATTTTTGATGTACATAGTGAGGAACCTAGATTGTCAGCTACATGTACATATCTCAACGAAAGCCAAAGCAACAATGGTAGAATGGGCGAATTGGTTCATTCAGTTCCCTACCTATACCTACATCCGCGTCTACGGATATGCAGGTCATCCAACCATGCTACCCTATTATCCTTTTGATAGGGTGGTTTTCATGGAGTTTCTATGGCAGTTGTATGATGTTCACTCACATTTGTGCAACAAACACAAGCCAACTGCCAATTTTCCATTACAAATGAGCATTTATAGGTGCAAGACAACAATTGATGCCAAGGCTATGGGTTATGAGTTAGAAAGACTTAATTTTAAGTACCTTATTGAGATACACTCATATGACCCTTGGGGTTATTACTTAGCATGCCTTGGCGGTCGTTCTTATCACAAGCCTTCTATAGAGGACTACTGGGTCAACTACGACTACGAGTTCTAGGTGTGTAGGCATAGCTACATCAGGTTCATCGTTTCACAAATTTTTGTCTTCATGCTAGAGGATGTGGGAGGATTGTCAGATAATGATGAGGATGTACTTCCTCCATTTTTCAGAGAACAGTTTGATACGCAACCACTTCCAGCTGTCGATTGGTTTGCCAAGGAATACTCATTTGTTAAGGAAAGATTAAGCAGGGTTATCCAGAACAGACTCTACTTGGATAGCAAGAAGATGAGGAGGGAAGTCATGCCAAATATAGAGCCATCACCAGTGGATGTTTCACTGCCTTCTACGTCGAAGACAAAGGCCAAACCCAAGGAAAGGAGTAATCCTCCTAAGGGAAGCAAAGTATCTGGAAATTCAAAAGGAAAAACACCAATTGCTAATTTGAGCCAGCAAGAACGACATGTGGAAGTTGCCACAAATACAGTTGAGAATATGATAAAAATAGAGGTAGAGGCTCCCATGCCATCACCAACACCACATCAGTCTCTAGTTTCGGTTCACATTGACTTGGGATTAGACTCGCCACCACATAGCAGTGCTTCCACACATTCACACTCATTAGGAGTTCCTAGGTCTAACACCAATCCTTCCAGTGAGATTAGTTAAGATTCATCTTGGCTTGAGAATCAACTAGGTAGGAAGAGGAGGCAGCCATCCTACAAACTAGATTTCTTAGATTTTGATCATGTCTACCAGGACACGCCAGATAAAAGGATAAAGAAGCAAGTCCATGTAGGGAGGAACGCTGACAACAAAATCATAATTAAGACCATTGTACCTCTAGAGGACAAGAAATTGGATGAGGTAGAGGTTGAAGACTTCACCTTGATAAAGGTCAACCTTGGTAGAAGCACACGCCAAGCCGACGTTGATTTCCTTTAGGTTGCAACGGAAAACATAAAGGAGAGAGTCATAAAGGATGAAGAAGATAAAGCGACCCTCAAGGATGAAGTCCAATAGCTTCACTAGTATATCTCCAACCTTATGCACAACACTGAGAATGTCACTGCCTTGCTCTCGTAGATATTAGAGTTACCAGCAGAGAAGAATCAACTAAATCAGCTGGTGGTATACGGGAAGCGCTTGAAATACTAGGAGATGGATTTCATCACAAGGGGCTGCTTCATACTTTCAGAATTGTACCAATTGAGGTACAACACCCACAAACTTCACACACAAATCCAAGATGAAGAGTGAGACTTGGTAGTTGACAAACCAAGGAATGAGATCATGATCTCTCACTTGACGACGACATATGACTCGATCATAGGCGAAGAAGATAAGGAAGCTATTTTTACTTGGAGAACACAATTAATCTTCAAGGGAAAAGTACATGAGACAATTCCTGTAGAGTTGGCCGAGTGCAGATAACATGGGACTAGTGTTATCTAGTTCGTGAGAACTTTCATGTCACGAGTCTCTTTCCAGTATCAGCGTGAGGATGGTGAGTACATAGAGCTCGTCGACATACAATCAGATTTGTAGGTGCTCATTCATGGTATTTTCAATGGAGATTTCGTTGGCTGTAAGTTGGCTCAACTTACAATCACGTTAGTGTTATTTGATGAGGTGGCCAAAACTGGAGGAGAGTTGCAGAGTCAAATCATAGGAAGTGAGGAGATGTTGCGAAGACACAAAGTGATTCAAAAGAGTATCAGTGCCCCAAATGGTGATGCAGTCAATGACCTTGTGGAGGGGTTAATTGCTTGAGATCGCGACCAATGAACTACAGATCAGAACATCCCACTTTTTTAGGATAGACATTAGACACAACAATTAATTCGATGCTTCTTTCCGAGTTAACTCGTTGGTCCACATCTCATGCATGTCTATCTTGGAATCATCTATTTACAGTTGGAGTTCTCGTATAGTTTTTAGTTTTTGTTAACTGATGTTAGTTATCAGTTAACTTTCATTTCAATAAGGATGTGCATATTGCACATGTCCATTTAGTTTAGTTTTGTTTCAATTAACTGATGGTAGTTTTCTAATTAATTGTATAGTTTCATTTATTTAGGTTTAGTAATAAACTCTTGCATGCTTGCAAGACTGATTGTTGACTCAAGGTGATTTTAGGGTTCCCTACACCTTTGATGTCTATAAGTAAGAGCATTCTTGCTCATTTGTAATTAACTTTTGCATGTGATAACATACATGTTGAGCAACCTTACCTGTAGTAATGCTATTCTGTATCTGTTCAAGAAATTTCATTGTGATAATAAATAACTAAGCCGCCTTACCTGAATGTTATTATTATGGTACTTGTTCACCTTAGATTAAATATAATTATTGGTTTGATCATTTATTGTTATGCATGTCTCGATATACAATTTGTTGTCCCAGTTATTATTTCATGTTGTCATTAATAAACTTTGTTTCACATCTACACCTCAGATAGGTGTCGTCATCTCATTGGGAATTTAGAAGTAAGGCTTATCATGTGTTGTCATGATTAATAATCTTTGTTTCATATCTAAACCTCAGATAGGAGTCATCTCCTCCTTGGGAATTTAGAAGTGAAGATTGTCGTTTGATGTAGTACCAATAATCTTTCTTTCAACTTATGCCTCAGATAGGTGTCGTCATCTCCTTGGAAATCCTTACTTAAAGATTATCGTATACCAATTCCCTACTCCTAAGTCCTCATGCTCTGTTTCTCTTGAGGAAATAGGATAGTTTAGCGTTAGCCTAGTTGTAGTTAAAGATATGCAAAACCAAAGAAAATCCTTAGCTGCAATGTGTTAGGTTTCCTTAACCTTGTGCCTCTTCCATCTGAGTCAAAAAGATAGTATTTAGATCATTTACTTTTTCATGCATATCAGCAAAAGATGGAGCTTCCCCTCCTAATTTGAAGAGAAGTCATTACACACTGTGCATAGTTGTCTGTTGCCAATCCGCACTCCAGTGGTGTGAATTGTAATTCTAGCACAAGGTAAAATTCACTGTCATAAAAAGTGCTTGCATTTCTTAGTGTCAACGGAGAAATAGATCACTTAAATTACTCAAAAAACACTTTTTCACTTCAACGGTGAATGTGAATGAAAATTAGAACATGAGTACATTTCTCACTTGAGTGACCAAACTCAACATCAAATTAGAATGAAAAAGTGACTTTATTTGACACTTAAGTGAAAAATGTGTACATAATATGACTTATGTGTTAAATTATCAAAATGCAATTAGAACCAAAAAATGTTAAATGTTAAAATTATCAACATGCAAGCATGAGAAAAGTGCATGTAAGTGAATTATGACACCAATCACTTATAATTCAACCTATAAAAGTAAATTCATAACAAAAGAGCACCCCCAATCCTAGACAAACACCTCAAGGAGTGATTGATAATTTGTCAACTCAAAATTAGATGAAAAAGTACTCTAAGTTGCTCAAGTACACCTATGAGGATCCTTGTGTCTATTTTTCATTGATTGAACATGCCAAGGTGCATTCAATCTTTGTAGCACACCCCTTCATCTCCTCGTGTCAAGTTGTCAACTTAAGAACATGCCAAAAAGTCCTTTAAGTGATAAAGTTTTCCCTAGAGGGTAATAGTGTCAAGATGTCAATGTGATAATAGAAGAAAAAGTGCCTCCATGTGCCCTAAGAATTCTTGAGAGGGTGTAGATGTCATAAAACAAGTTGAGAGCATGATCAAAGGCCAAAAATCACATCTTCCATAGGCCAAAATGCCCTTCTTCAAAATACTAAAGGGCACTACTGAAGAAAGCTTCCTCAACATGTTATTAATCATTGACGATAGATTCCACAAGCTCTGCCACATTTTTTCAAGGACTAAAGCTCGTCTTTACCATTGATAGGATCTAGGCATAAGACATTGAATTGCATAAGTTTCCAAGGAAAGAATTGAACTTAAGTCACCATAGTTGATCATTTGGTTTCAAGGCTTCTTCAAAGGATTTGTCATGTTTAGAATAAAAGAGCTTTATTAAAATCATTGCTACGAGCTAAGTGTTATATTAGCTATTTATAGCCCATATTTTGTCATTACTATTTTTGAGAATATAATTATATTATGAGAAGTCTTTGTAGAACAACCATTTATAGATTAACTACATTTATCTGGCCTTCTAGAAGGTCTACTTAAAAAAATGATAGTTATCCTTATCAAAAATCTATTTGGAGATTTTCTAATTTAAGGTTTGAAATTTGTGGACAAAATTGTGTAACATCCTTGCTTTGTGTACAAACAAACTATTCACAACATAGAAATATTAATTAGCTTTTTAGTTATTTTTCATGCAAAACATTGTAAATGCTTCTAGATAAGTGTTATTTGCACTTAGTTTTAAATGAAATTTAATACCTATTTTTTGGTGAAATTATTGTTCTAACATTTTGTCTTGTGACATCTCTTATGTGTATTTAGGTGAATCAAATGGCTTTTAGTAAATTTTGTAGGCTTTGTCTTATAAATTTACTCAAATTTGACAATTATAATTTTGTGTATACTTTTTTAATTCAATTTATCTAAATATTTATATTCTTATATTTATTCAATTCAATCTTTAAGTATACTTACATCTTTTAATTTTTACTTTTAACTACAAATAAAAAAATATTTACTTCTTTGTATCTATACTAAGAAATATTAAAAACTGTTTATCAAATTTGAAAGTCCTAATTTATAATTTTCACTAGAATACTTAGGGGAGAGGGGTAAGTAGTTGTGCAGGGTCCAATCGTTTGCAATCAATTGTAATTATTCATATTAGTACTAGAGGCCAATCCACATTTAAGAAAAACGAAGATCCTAGATATTCTCATTTACTTCTTTGAATCTATACTAAGAAAAATTTAAAACTGTTTATCAAATTTGAAAGTCCTAATTTATAATTTTCACTACAATACTTAGGGGAGAGGGGTCATAGTTATGCAAGGTCCAATAGTCACAATTGTAATTATTCATATTAGTACTAGAGGCTGATCCACATTTAAAAAAAAAAAAACAAGATCCTACGATATTTTAGGTAGTCAACTGCTACATGCTGAGAAAGATAACCCACACCACTACTCACCCCTCTCCCCTATTAATTCCAAAATCTTATTCTTTCATTTTTTAAATAAAAATGAATCATTTCCTTTTAACCTTTTACGGAGTCAAACAAAAATCTTATTCTTACATTTTATGAATAAAAATAAATCATTTCCTTTTAACCTTTTTATAAATTCAAACAAAAGTTTTACCTTATGTTTCCGTTCTATATTATACCGGAAGGTATAAAAACACTAACAGAAGGAACTGCCACTACAACTACTCACAGATATTGACGACAGGCGGACTGGTACAAGAATTACAAATTTTATACGGGGAAATGGTAATTAGTTTGGTTGTTTATTAAAATATTAAAAAAGAGGAGGAGAAGTATAGTGGCCAGAGAGCAAATTTGAAATATAACAAGGGCCAGACAATATGTATGAAGACGGGACGAGATTTGGGCGTGCAGCCTCAAGATTAGCTAGTATTCATACCCATATATCACATCCACTTGTAAGATTTTTTTTTCCTTCTACTCAATATTCGCAATAATTTTCCTGATTTCCTACTGATCCCATTTGGGATTTTTACATTTGCTTGATACATTATTCAGTTGTACACATTTGTAGGTGTAGGGTTGTGCAGTAGAGCGAAATTATGGCACTACCTAAATGTTTATACGCTTTCATTCGAGAAAAAATGGTTGTGAAATATTCGTCCATCGATTGGATGTCAGAGCCCGAGATCAATCAAGCTTGTAAACTAGTGAACCTATTTACTCAAAGGAAGATTTGAAACATAACATATTTAGAATTGTGATGTTTCTATAGTTCATCTATGTTTAGATTAAGTTTTAATATTGATTTTTTACATTATATTTGTGATCCTTTATCAAGATGAGAATAATATGTTGAAAAATTACAAAAGTAGACAAAAAGATTAAAAAAAAAAGGTCAAAACAAAGAAAATAAAAGTAAAAAAAAACAAACAAAAATAAAGACACAAAGAAAAAGAAAAAAAATTAAGAGAATAAGTAAAATAATAAATTAGAATAAGACAAAGAAATAAAAACAACCAGAAAAACCTAACAACATGCAATGAATTAAAGACAATTAAATTAAAAAATATAACATAAATATATACAAAAAATAGGAAAAGTGAAGATTAACATTAACAAGCCAAACAAACACCTTAAAATATGTAAGCATAACAATCTAGAAAAGAGCATAAAGAAATCAAAACAAGTAGAAATATGAAACAAGCAATGTGTTATATATTTTTTGAAAAATGATAATTTAAATTAAAACAAAATTATTGAATAGATTGTAACAATAACAAGTCAAACAAACACTCCAAATTAGCAATTATTTTTTCTTAATAAACAAGAAGAATAATAGTAAAGGTAAGAACATAAAGATAGAATCAAGGCAAGACACCACTATATGAAAGAAAATTGGTGCAATGAGATGGGAGAGAGGAGGATCAAAGAGGGGAACAAAAAGATACAATGACAACGAGCAAGGAAAAAATGAATAATTAAAAGGAAAAGAGAACATGGTTGAAAAGATTGGTAGGGATAACAAAAAAAACCAAGAAAAGGGGAAACCAACAAGGACAAGAGGTGGGAATTTGAAAAAGGAGGGAGGGGGGCTTATTTTCTGAGATGGGCAAGCAAAGGTTTCCAAGAGGTACTAATATTCCAGCCATCATCTTGGTTAAGATTGGATGAATGATTGTCAATTTCAATGGCTTCCAAGAATTTTCTTTTGAAAAAAATGTCTTTCTTAGCCAAGTTTGAGAATCTTTGATGTTGTTTTCCTAGTCTTAAATACAAAGATTACTTGTGAAATTTTTTACGCAATGGGACTTTCTTAATGCTGAAACAAAACTTTTTCAAGTAATAAAACTCAATAAAAACAATGGAGTTTTCTTAAGCTTGCAAGTTAATTTGAATTTGGTAGTCTAGACTAGAGAGAGTAGTGTGTGAAAGCCCATGGAAATGGAATTTCTGTGCTATGGATGATAAATTTCTTCAAGAAATGATGCAGTGTACCTGCATCTAGGCATAGATACACAAAAATGCAAGAGATGTGTAGAGAAAAAGAAACTTGATAAACATGTACAATAGAAGTAGCACATATACAATTAAAAAACAAAATAATGAAAAGAAAACACAATATGTAGTATTTTCCCTTGGGAAAGATCCTTTGGATAAACAACATCGCAATAAAATTTTTCGTTATTGCAATAACTCGACAATTCTCTAATACAATAGTGAATTTCTCTTATTTCACTTTTAAGCATGTGCAGATATATATAGGCACATCAAAAGTGGTTTTATAGATTGCTTGAAATCATGCAAGAGATACACATGAGTGCTTTAAAATATGGGAAAACTAAAAAATACCCAAAATAACACAAAAAAATAAATTCTAAAAAATGCCAATGTGATTTTTCTATCAACTAGTGAGGTTAATCCCATCCCAAGTATTGAACATATAAAGTATACAACACCTATCCAACATTCTCCCACTTGTTGAATACTTTTCATAAGGGTCACACTCCTAAAGTGTTGGTTGCTAAGATCAATTATGCTCACTGATTTTTTGCACCAAAAAAACTTCCAATATTCAAAACTTTTGTCAATGACTTAACAACATTACTTTTTGTATCAATTTTTTTCATTAATACTCAGTTACTTTCAACCATTTTCTCTCAGAAAATGGTATTGTATTCCAATATTCTTTGACTGAGCATGATTTTCCAAATATATTTCACTTTGACTATCACTATGAATCCTTATAATCTTTTGTACCAACCCAACTATTGAGCACAATTTTTGTAGCCAAATTGCTTCTTTAAATGCATGAGTAGCTGCCATGCACTTTGCGTTTGTTGTAGATAATTCAACCATTTCTTGTCTTTTGCTTATCTAAAAAGATTGAATACATATCCATTGGTAGATCTTCGACAATCAACATCTCTAGCCCAATCATAATCCACAAATTATTGCATATTTGTAATGTCCCCTTTTTAGCCCTATGCTTTTCAATGGTCGATAGTGCATTTCCGGAGTCCCGTGGGCTACTTGGAAGCATTTTTAGGGTTTCCTAAATTCTTGGAGGTTTCTTGTCGGCTTTTCAGGGCTTGTTACGGGAAATTTCTAGAAGGGTTTCTAGGTCTTTCTGGGTTTTCAAAGAGCTTTGGTGGGCTGCCACATGCATTTTCATTAGTGACTATTTCTAGACTTACCATTTTTAGTAAGTTACGACGACTACCCGAAATGTGCTCAAATGGTGTTTGGAGTCACTATTTTTAGCAGTATGCTATTTTTTAAGTGCTATTTCTGGCAGTGTGGTTTGGCAACAGTTTAGCACTCAGTTACTATTTCTGGCAGTGTGGCAGTGTAGTTTGGGCAGTGACTTCTCCAGCATTCTTGGAGCTCAAAAAGGGAAGTTTAATAACTTAAGTTGTGTTATTTTTATTGTTGCTTTTTGGCCCTCACACCTAGGAAATATAACTTAAATTGTTTTAAAATGTGGGCCTCATATTTGGACGCCAATATTGGAGATAATTGCATTTTAAAAAGGTTTATTGATGCCGAGTAAAGATGGACGCCTAAGTTGGAAAAAGTCAAGACTTTTATTAATATTTTATATTACTCCTCATGTGGGTGTCCCTATGGAGGGAAAGGAGATTTCAAATTTCTAGGTTCTTGGGCTTATAAATAAGTCTCTCTCCCTCTCATTTGGATATGCTGATTTATGATAATGAAATGCTGTCAGAGTGAGGTTTGAATCCCCTCAAGGGCTTTGGAGATGAAAACCTTCAAAATTGCTCTAGTTTTGGAGTTGAGAGATACTCCCTAGCTGGACTTTGGAGTGGCTTCACTGTAGGAGTCACCATTGGAGATATCGGTGAAAGATTTACAGTTTGTTTTGGTTATGGAATCTTCCTATGCTTTCTTGCTATATCTTTGGGTGTGTTGGTGTTAGTTTGCTTCTTGGAGGTCATTTGGAGTGTTTTTATTAGATTTCATGTTGCTGATTTGTGTTTGGTTGAAGCACATTTTTTGCTTGTACTGATTTGAGGAGACAAGATATTTTTGTGGGTATTGACTCTGTGGATTCCTAGCACTTGGGCACCCCCTTCTCTATTTTTGAGGATTTTTAGTAGTGATTGGGGTTTTTGAGAGGAGGTCGACCTACCTAGGGAGGCCATACCATTTCTGGTGGTGCATTGGGATTTGTGCACAAGTTTCATTGCCGGTTTTGGGGTGTTTGGTTGCTTGGAGTTGGATGCCTAGACCTTCTTTCCACTTTGCAAAGAATTTGGGGTCATTATGATGAGCGGTTGAAGAGATATGAGCATTTGAAGGGGTGCTGGTTGGTGTATCAGGTTTGCTGTCCAAAAACTGAGACTGCTGTCATTTCATATCAGACCTGATTTATCACTGGTACTTGTTTGTCTTGTGATGCCTAACTGATTATATGCTGTAGGGGATGAACTATATTGTAATAGGCTTTCATTTTGAGCAACACTTATCATTTTATCATGTACTTGATGAACATTGTAATGCTGATATGGTAGTACCAATCAGCTATTTTAGATTCAATTATTTGTACTACACTCCCGCTGAATAAATGGTTGAGTTTGCTTTACTTTCTTATTGCCTGCTGAGAAGTGGAAGTGGTTGGCTATGCCGCCAAGTACTTTACTTTGCTTTACTTTCTTGTAGTCCGTTGAAAAGTGGAAGTGGCTGGCTTTGCTGCCAAGTAGTTTACTTTCTCTATTGTCTGGCTTGCTGCCAATAGCTTACTTGTTACTTCTAGCAATGATATTATAATCAGATCCCCTTACACCTTATGCTCTCACCTTGCCCACTTTGGGATCTGGGTGATCAAAAAGTGAAGGGTTGTTTTCCAGTTTGCTTATTTTTACATTGGGCTAACGCTAATGGGTGCAAATTGTGTGAAGTTTTGGAAAAAATAAGGGTGGGATTTTACAAAATTCAAAGTTTTATTTCATCCACTCTTCCTTGGTAACAAATTGCATAATCTGGGGTGCCAATAGGTATTTAAAAATCATTTTCACAATGGTCCAATATTTTTTACTTGGTTTGGACATATATCTACTTGCAACTCCTATTGCATGTGCAATATCAAGTCTAAAACAAATCATTGCATACATGAGGCTGCCAACAACAATAGCATTAGGAACTTGACACATTTCCTCAAATTTTTCTTTTGTTTTAGGACACTATTCAATAGATAGTTTTTGATTAACAAGAAATGACGTACTCATAGGTTTATTGTCTTGTATCCTAAATCTTTGCAAAATCACTTCAACATATTTCTTTTGATGTAACACTAACAACAATTTTTTGTTTGAACCATCCCTTTTAATTTCCATGCCTAAAATAAATTTTGCAGCACCAAGATCTTTCATGTCAAATTGTGAGGATAATTGAGATTTAACTAAACCAATCATTGTCATATTTTTACCAACTAATAGCATGTCATCAACATACAACACAATGATAACAAAATTTTCACTTTTTTGTTTGAAATACACACACGGATCAGCTTTGCTACAATCTAGCCCAAGTCCTATAACATACCTGCCAAATTTTTGGTTCCATATCCTTGAGATTGCTTCAAACCATAAATGGCCGTTTTCAACTTACATACTAATTCCTCCTTACCATTCACCTTATAACATTCTGACTATGCCATGTAGATTTCTTCTTCAAGCTCACCATGCAAAAAGATGTCTTTACATCCATTTATTCAATGTCAAGATCAAAAGTAGTAGCAATAGCTAACAAAAATCTAATTGAAGTTAATTTTGCAACTCAATTTTTTTTTCCCCAAAGTGAGTTTCCTCTACCTAAGAGAATCCCTTTTGCTACTAATCAAGTTTTATATTTCTCCATTTTTCCTTCTACATTATATTTCTTTTGAAATAACCATTTACAACCAAGTAGTTTTCTTCCAAGGGGTGATTTAATCAAGTCCCAAGTATGATTTTTATTGAAGGACTCCGTTTCTTCCTCCATGGCCTCCTTCCAAGGCTCTTTTTCATTGGAGCTAAGTGCTTCTTTAATAGTCTTGTGGTTTCCATTAGTAATAGATAAAGCTAATAAACGAGATGCATAATGAAAATGAATATCTCTATAACTTTTTGGTTTTCTTCTTACTCGATTTGATCTCCTCAAAGCTAGAAATTTTGGTTTTGCATCCCTTTAGTTCTACATTTCCTAGTTCTAGATTCTCTTTTACCAACATGTTCTTTGATTCATCTTGCACATTTGTTTTTAATTTAGACATAAGATCTATCCTCTTCTATTTCTACACGAACTCTTTTAGGTTCTTTTTTGGTTGTTTTTCCTATTTTGGAGCCTTCTTTCCTTCTTAAAAATGAATTTACGACTGTATTCCATTTTATGCGTTTTATAGTCCATAGTTTATGTCCTTTAATACCAATACTATATCCCATACATATACACTTTGCATTTTTTATAATCTAGCTAGCGTTCCACAGAGTTTCGTGACGGGGACGCATCCTCGACAGGCGATGCGTCTCGGGGACGAGGGGATAGGAGGTCTAAGTTTGGGGATGATGGTGGAGGGGCGGTGCTGATATACATATGGTACTTGAATAACTAGTTATAAAAAGATGTTTAAGAATAACATTTCAAATTAAACTTTGGAAAATTAGTAAAATTGCAAATACTAACATTTTAAATACTTGAATACTATTTACTAAAAGACTAAAAGTAAATAAAATATTAAAATTTGACAAGTGAATTTGTCAAATTTGAGATTTCTATTATATGAATATCGAAAATATGACATGTCACATCATAATATCATATCATAAAGATAATTACAATGAGTAGCATGATACATTGACATCAAAATAAGTACAAAATGCAAAAATGTAGTGAAGGGAGGCCTCTAATCATCCCCAAACTCACTCTTTCACTCACTCTTCTCATTGGTTTTCGTCTTCTTCACCTAGCTGTTGCAAAACATCAAATGGCATATGTGAGCAACAAAATGAAGAATGAGAGTGTTTTGTTTAGCTTATGACTTTTAGAAGGCCACAAGCCTTTAAGGTTTGGCCCAAGGCTCACATTCAAAGAAAATTAAAAGAATTTTTTTTTTTAAAATTGCTTTTTTGGAAGTCTCAGCGTGGGGGATGTTTGGGCGTCTCCGAGATGCTCAAGGGACGACTAGAAGTCCTCGAGATGTCCAGGCGTCCCCACTGTTTCCTCAGAGTTTCCCAAGTCCCAGCGGCGGTGGGGGGACGTCGGGGGGACGTTTCTTAGCCGTCCCCAAGTCTCCGAAACGTTCAGATCGGGGGGATGGCTGAAATTTGGGGGGGACGCGTCCTCGTGGACAATTGAATCTAGCTTAGTCCTTTCTTTGGGAATATACATATAAGCATCACGACCAACAACCCTTAAATGCTTGAGTGAGGGTTTCTTGCCAATTCATCCTTCCTGTGGAGTTTTATCCAACAACGCTGAGGTAGGTGATCTATTGATAAGATAACAAGCAATTGTTACTTCTTTTGCCCATAATTTCTTGTTCAAACCCACACAACTAAAGCATGCTTTGATTCTTCTTCATTAGAGTTCTATTCATTCTTTCAACAACTCCGTTCTTCTGTGGTGTATAAGGAGTGGTCTTCTACCTTTCTATTCCATATCGCTTGCATAACTGTTCAAATGCATTTGAGCAATATTCTCCATCATTGTCACTTTTCAAAACCTTGATTTTCTCTTCTATTTGATTTTCTACCAGAGTTTTAAACTCTTTAAATTTAATGAAAACTTCAAATTTTTTTTTTTTGAAAATACACACAAGTCTTCCTTGAGTCATCTATAAAAGTAACATATTATATAAATTTTCCAAGTGATGGAACTTTTGTTATTGTTTTATAGCTTTGGGAGCTATTTTCCCTTAGTTAAAGGCTGGTCGGCCTTCATGTTTCAATTAATATTTTATATTTTTATCTTCTAAGGGAGCCGACCTAGTGAAGAGGTCGCCTATCTTGGTATACAAGGAAGGTGACTTCTTCTCATTTGGATATCAATTCATTCTCATTCCAATTTGCATTTTCTAAGAAGGAGTTCGCACTTCAAGCAGCAGATCGCCATTTTGTAGCAGCAGATCAGATTTCAAGAAGAAGCATATTCTTTTGTATTTCTGTAGCAAGGAGAATTGTCTCTACACTTTGTATGATATTCGGCTTTGTGTAGGGCCTGGATTGTAAGCAGATTTCTGCTCTTTTCTTTACATATATAAGAGATATATTTTGCTGGGTTTTTCTCCCTCGAGAAGGAGGGTTTCCCAGGGTATCTGCTGTGTTCATTGTTCTATGTGTTGTTGTATTTCTGCTTATTTACATTTCTGATCATAAAACTAACAAGTTTTGCTAGTCCAAAATCATGACTATGCACTAAATGTAAATTCCTTTTGATCTTGTAGCACAAGTAGAAAACTTCACACAAGTTTACTTTTCAAATACATAGCATTCACAAAAATCAAACTCTAAAGGGAAATAAGAAATTCCTTTAGCCATGCCTTTGGTTTTTAGATCTTGAAGACTTTTATCTCCAATGTGCCCCATCCGCTGATGCCACAACATTGCACTATAGGAAGTGTAGGAGATTGATTTGTAATATTATTTACTTGAGGAAATCAAGAGGTATCATATCCACCACTTATAGTGCTTGCATCAAACTTAAGTAGTGTTCCTAAATGGACTCCTTTTGCCAATACCATAGCATCACAAATCATCTTGCAAGTATCCTTATTGAATACCAATTGCACACCTGCATCATTCATTTTGTTTACAAAAATTAAATATTTTGCTAGGCTTGGAATGTGTAGTACACTAGGAAGGCTTTTAATTCTTCCATCTTTCAGCCTCAACTTCACTTTTCCTCGGCCTATAATCTCCAATGTTGAATAATCTCCCAAGAATATTTTACCTCCATTGATTTGTTCATATTCATTGAACCACTCCTTATGAAGAGCCATATGAAAAGAGGCACCTAAGTCCATGATCCATTTATCATGGCATTTCTCTAAGCTTTCATCAACAAAAAATAATCCTTTGAATCTTCAGCCAAGGTCTTTGGTTCTATTGAAGAAGCATCTTTAGATGACTTGCCCTTCTCAACTTTTTTAGATCAACAATTCCTCTCACAATGCCCTGTTTTACTGTAATTCCAATACTTTCTTTGACTTTTATTTGGATCATTAGATTTACATCTAGATTTCAATCTCTTGGCCCTTGGCTTTTTTTCTATTGAATCCTTTTTCAATTCTTTCATGAGAACAACTTCTTAAAACTAAGGCATCCTTGGATTGGTAAACTCTTGAGGATTTTCTTCTTATTTATTCTGATAGTAGAGATGCTACTGCATTTCTTCTCTTTAATTTAGAAGCAGTGTTAGTGATTGTCATTACTAAATTATCCCAAGAGTCAAGTAAAGATCAAACAAAGAAATACACTTCTCTTCATCATTCATTTTAATTCAACAAATAATAACCGACTTACCACAATATTGAAGGCATTCAAATGTTTAGCTATAGAGTCTCCATCATTCATCTTCAGTGAATACAATTTCTTTTGAAGAATTTTTTTATTTGCTAGAAACTTTTCCTGATACATAGTACCCAATTTATCCCGTAGCTCCTTTGTTGCGGCTTCTGTTGATACATTCAACAAAACTAAATTTGACAAACACAATCTGATTGAACTCCTTGCCTTATCATCAAGAATCAACCAATCTTCATCTTTCATACTGGTTGGTTTTGTTGATGATACAACAACCCATTGATCTTTGTCAATAAGTAGATCTTCCGTCTTCAACTTCTGTAATGCCAAATTATTTACATTAAATTCTTCTCTCTCTATCTTTGTACTTCCCATCATTCTAACTAATCCCCAAGTACACAACTCCCACTTAGGATAGAGTTTATCACAGGCAAAAGAAATCCTAACTCTTTAAACCAAGCTCTTATACCAAATGTAGAGAAAAATAAGCTAGATAAACTTGTACAATAGAAGTAGTGCATATAAAATATAAAAAAAATAGAATAATGGAAAACAAAGACAGTACATAGTATTTTCAAAACCCTTTCAAATAAAAAACCTAGCACAATAATTTTTTTTACTATTGCAAAAGCAAAACCATTCTCTAATACAATAACGAATCTCTCTTACTTCACCCTTAAACATGTGCAGATATAAATAGGCACATCAAAATCGGTTTTACACATTGCATGAAATCATACAAAAGATAGACATGAGTGCTTTAAAACATGGGCAAAAATAGAAATACTCAAAATAACACAATTTTTTTTTTTCAAAAATGCTAAATGCTTTTTCGGAAATAAAAAATTGTTCTGCAATTTTTCAATCAACTAGTGAGGTTAGTCTTATCAAGACTATTCAACATGGAAAAGATACAACGCTTATCCAAAAATATGGGGTACTTGTATGCCTAGAGGAAAGGATTGTGGAGAGCAATCTAAGCATTGTGGTGTTGGTGGTAAGGGAAGTGTTTAGTTGTTTAAAAATGCAAGTCCTATAGCCAAAAGTGTTGTACCTGCAAATCCATAAAACATAATAGAGAAAACATCTCCAAGAGATAATTGTGCAAATTATAATAATATCAAAGATTTATGTTGATCAATACAGAAATATTATAACAAGAAGAGGATGTAAAACTTGAACTGCTCCTCAACTATTAAGTGGGACTCATCAAATATATGTGATCTCTTCGTATTGTAAAGTGTAATGCATCTTAAGGATCTAGAATCACAACTTAACATTACAAAATTAGGAGTTATTTAGAAAAATAGGTCATTACATAATTTAAAGGATACAAAAAGATAACCCTTTTCTAAATAGCTAATAGTGTGTTAAATTATAATTTAATTTAAAATTTATATAAATAAGATTTGAGTATGATTGATTGAGGTTCTAATTAGACATGTGCTAATATTGAAATTGGAGGAATTAATGTTTATCTGATTTCAATGATTAATAGAGAGCTGCTCATTGTTTTGATCATAAATTTTAACTTTAGGTCATAATCACTTAAAATTAGATGCATTGGAAGTAAAACGACAAAATCTAAATTGGGTGGTCATCAAAATTTTATGGAGGATGCGGTTTGGTCCAAATGGTGCCATTTCGTCCTTATTGATGATTCCATCTTGTGTAGAATTAGACCTTTGATACCTACATAAAAGGTTCACTTGGATGATATCTCATGTAAGGAAAAGTTGGTGGTATCGAGAAGTACCATAGGGCTTGCTATGCAAGGTTTAAAATCTAGGACTTCCTTGTGCTTTAGTCAAGGTCCAAGATTGAGTCAATAGTGATAAATGAAAGTGTTATTGGAGTTGGATGCTGTTGTGGATAGAGAGATCGATGTTTTGGACTTGCAAAATGTTAGTGACAAGTGCACAAGTGTGTTATCATGGAAAATGCTCTCCATGTGATTTTTCATGTTAAAATGACCTAGGGACGGTCCTTATAAATGCTGTTAATGTTTTAATTTGTCTTTTGCAAAGCAACTCAAATAAAGTGTGAGGTAAAACCTCTCTTTACATTATGAGAGGAAGCTCCTTGAAAATTAAACTAACCCTAGTCACTAAACTATAGACAAAATTTGTAATTATTAACACTATGTACAATATCTTTTGGGTGGTTTTTCAAAGTAAAGGAAACTACATAAATATTTCCCTTTTTGGCCTTGGGTATGAGCATAAGACTGAGAATAGCTCTTCCCTCACAAGGAAAATTTTGTATTTTGTCTTACAATCAAATGAAACAAGTAAATTTGAAAGAACAAAAAACTTATCATTGGTGTAAATGCAAACAAATCTGCAACAGGATGGGATCCTAATACTAAGAATAAACTAAAGACAGAAATTCTAAGAGATAAATACTGAGACAAATATAAGTTTTCTGAATACTTCTCTTTACTGTTGAATGTACTGGATGCAAAACATTAATGGATTTCGATGATCTGCATAATGGAAATGGACTCAACCTTTGTATGAGGGAGACCCGCATCCAAGGGACACGTCTCTTGAGAGGACGTGTCTCCACACTTGGAGACACGTCCGCTCAAGGGACGTGTTCCTTTGAGCGCACGGGTTCCATATCTAAGGAACACGCCTCTTGAGAGGACGTGTCTCCACACTTGGAGACACGTCTGCTCAAGGGACGTGTTCTTTGAGCATGCGAGTTCCAGAATATCTGATAACCATTCACGTTTAAACAGATTAACAAATATGCGTCATCAAACATGGCGTATATGATCATCATTTATATGAGTTCGATTTTATACATGCATTATAAAGTTGATTACTTATTTCCAGAAATATTTACAGAGCAAATAGATCTAATATAACAATGATGATGCTTATAGCAATCATTGTTCATATCAGACCTAAGCTATCATGTAGCAACACTCCCTCTTAGCTTATTGAGGATATTTCAAATCAAATAAGTGAAGATATCACCTTCACACGTGATATCGAAGATATGTTTTCTCAAAGTTGTCAAGTCACATGACATTTTTCATAACACATCTTCATTATGGTATGTGCACTAACATCAAGTCACATGATGCCTACCATAATTCATGGCATATCCACGGATAAATATCCACCATGATTATCTCTTAAGGATCACAATGATCTACAAATGATATCAAGTCCCATGATATCAACCAAAGTGTCCAAGAGATACTATCATGACATATCTATAGATATCAAGTCACATGACATCTATCATGATAGTTTTCATTGTAGAGTCGTCACTTTACAATGTCAAATACAAGTGTTCATTATTAGAAAGATCGTCACCTTTCAATAATGTACACAGGGGAAGTAGGCCCATAAAGTCATGGAGTCACACACATGACAAAAGAGTTTACACATTAAAACATCTTTATATATTAGTACAATTTGATAAACAATTTGAATTTCAAGCATAAATAACAAATTACATTTCAACCATACCAAGTTTCTTCCTGAAGTGCTCTACCTTGGTTCGGGAGAGAGGCTTGGTGAGAATGTCTGCAGTTTGATCATTTGTACTAATATACTCCAACTGAATTACTTTCCTTTCTACCATATCTCTTACATAATGATAGGGGATCTCAATGTGCTTAGATCTATCATGGAAGACAGGATTTACAGAGAGTTTGATACAACTCTGATTATCACAATGAATAATTGTAGGATTCAAGGGCTCACCAAAGAGTCCCACAAGCAATTTACGAAGCCAAACTGCTTCTCTTGCTCCCATTGAGGCTGCAATGTATTCGGCTTCTGTTGAGCTCTGTGCAACTGAAGATTGTTTTCTGCAAATCCAGGAGATCATAGCCGATCCTAAACTGAAGCAGCATCCTGATGTGCTTTTTCGATCGGTTATACTTCCAGCCCAATCTGAATCAGAGTACCCATGTAGATCTAGTTGATCATTTTGTAAAGAAGACCATATCCAATAGTGCCTTGAAGATATCTCAAAATATGTTTCACAGCCATTAAGTGAATTTCCTTTGGCTCACACATGAACTGGCTAAGAACATTCACTGCATAGCAAATATCGGTCCGGTGTTAACCAGATACATCAAGGATCCAATCATTGTCTGTAAAGGGTTGGATCTGCACACTTGGATTCTACTGCTTCTTTCAATTTGTGAAGGTTGGTTTCCATAGGTGTAGACATCGGTCTACAGTTCAACATTCCAAATCTTTTCAGAATATCAATAGTATACTTCCCTTGATTTAGTATAATGCCCTCTGATTTCTGCCATACTTCTAAACCTAGGAAGTAGTGTAGAATGCCCAAGTCTTTCATGTCAAATTCAGAAATTAGATCTTGCTTCCCTTGAGCAATGAGGTGATCTTCTCCTGTTATCAGCAGGTCATCAACATATAAAATAATTATTAGCATATCACCTTTGATTACCTTGAAGTAGAGATTGGAGTCGGCCTCATTCTTGGAAAATCCTAATCCCAAGAGATAGCTGTCAATTCTTTCATACCAGACCCTGGGAGCCTGTTTAAGTCCATAAAGAGCTTTCTTCAGTCTGCATACATGTGAGTCAGGTTTATGTATCACAAAACCTTCAGGCTGTTCCGGATAGACTTCCTCTTCAATGGTTCCATTCAGAAGGCGTTTCACATCCATTTGATGGATCTTCCTTTTAGCTGCAATGGCTAACACGCTCTCAATCGATGTAACGGCAACGTGCAAATGTTTCTTCGTAATCAATGCCTTCCTTTTGAGAAAACCTCTTGCCACAAAACGTGCTTTATGTTTTTCTATATGCCATCAGCAGCATGCTTGATTTTGAAGAGCCATTTGGAAGAGACAACATATTTCCCTTTTGGTCTAGGCACAACATCCCATACATCATTCTTAGAATGGACTGATATTCCTCCGTCATTGCATCTTTCCATGCTTGATGTCTGAAGGCTTCTGAAACACTGACAGGTTCAGAGTTTATGATATCGTTCATGAGAGCAACATAGCTAGAGAAACGTTTGGGTCTCTTACTCTCCCTGAACGTTCCTTTGGGTGCTGCATGATTCTCTGCTTCTTTGATCATCTTCTTGGCCCAAAGTGGTCTCTTTCTGCCATTGATATCTGTATTCTTATTTGAAGTAGAAGGAAGTTCAGGTGTCATTTCCTCAGGATGCTCCCTCTGAATCTCAGGAGCAGGTTCCATTTCAGATACTCTAGGGGAAAAGGATTCAGACTCACTAGAACTTCTTGCCCTCTTGACTGGAATGTCTTCTTCAAAGATGACATCTCTGCTCAATTCAATTTGATCTTGACCGGGTATGAATATTCTGAAGGCTTTGGAGGTTTCACTATATCCCATAAATATCCCTTGCTTTCCAGAAGGTTCAAGTTTGAATCTCTTCTCCTTGGGCACATGAATATAGACGGGACAACCAAAAATCCTAAAGTGACTAATGTCAGGTTTTATGCCAGTGAAGGCTTCTTTAGGGGTTTTGTTGTCAAGATGAGAATGAGGACATCTATTTTGGATGTAGACAGCAGTCCTGGAGGCTTCAGCCCAGAAGGAGGTTTCAATGTTTTGATCAAGCAACATTGCTTTGGCAGCTTCTACAATTGTTCTATTTTTTCTTTCAGCAACCCCATTTTGTTGAGGGTTGTAAGCCACTGTGAACTCCCTCTTAATTCCAGCACTCATGCAGAATTCCTTAAAAGCTTCAGAGGTGTATTCTTTCCCATTGTCTGTCCTTAAGGTTTTTATTTTCTTCCCGGAGAAGTTTTCTGTAAGTGCTTTGAACTCTTTGAACCTTTTGAGGATTTCTAATGACTCTTTACACTTAAGGAAATAGATCTAGGTTTTCCTAGAGAAGTCATCTATGAATATGACATAGTAAAGAAATCCTGCTTTAGAAGGTACATACATAGGTCCACATAAGTCGGAATGAACCAGATCTAACACATTAAGAGTTTTGCTCAAACTAGTGGGAAAGGATCCCTTTGAATTCTTTCCTAAGGCACAACCTTTACAATTTCCTTCATGAGATGATTTTAACTTAGGTAACCCTGTAACAAGTTTTTCCATAGAAGATAGGGCACGGAAATGAAGGTGTCCTAATCTTCTATGCCAGATTTCATTTGAATCAAAGGTGTTAAGGGTAAGGGCTTGATTGACTTCAGTGCAAAGTTTGTAAAGGTACCCTTGTCTTACACCTATGGTTTGGGCTTTCTTGATTGTTGAGTTTTTAGGCCATGCTAGAACTTTCCCATCCATGAAGGTAACTCTATAACCATTGTCTTCAAGTGCGGAGATGGATATGAGATTCCTCTTTATACCAGGTACAAATAAGACTCCAGTGAGTTGAAGGGAGAGACCAGATTTCAATGTGATGGAACAAGTTCCAACCCCTTTTACTTGATGTGTAGAGTCATCCCCAATTGTTACATCTTCATCAGACTCTTCAGACATAGTGTCTAGGTGTTCTCTAAACCCTGTGATGTGCCTCGAAGAACCACTATCAATTACCCAGTTGTTGAAATTGTTAGATACTTGACTAGATAATGCTGAATAGAACACAAAGTTCTCAGATTCATGATCTGAATTTGACTTTCCTACTTTGGCAAAGGATGCTTGTTGCTTTGTTCTGTCAGGGCATTTCATTGCATAGTGGCCATATTGATCACACCTAAAGCATTGCACTTGAGAAATGTCTTTCTTCTTAGAGGATCCCTTTCCATTGGGATTTCTCTTTCTTTTAAAAGATCCTTTCTTGTAGGAGTTTTTCTTATTCCTTTTATTAGACGATGTGTTGAGTGCATGAATATCTTCATCTATGTTTTTCTGTTTGTTTTCTTTTGAGGAGAGTCTTGTTTCTTCTTGAAGGCAGTCAGTTCTTAGCCTGTCAAACTTAGGGAGTTTGGATCTTGCACTTATTCCTTGAACAAAAGACTCCCATGAGTTTGGTAGGCCTCCTAGTGCAATTAGAGTTAATTCTTTGCTATCAATCTGATATCCAATTGTGGATAGTTGATCTCTCAGTTCAATAATCCTCATGAAATATGCATTAATGGACTCTCCTTTGTTTATTTGAGCATTGTTGATTTGCCTTTTTAAAGCAAGAGTCCTGCAGGTGTTGTTAATCTCATAAGTTTTCTCAAGAGATTTGAACATGTGGTATGCAGTTTCATGTTTTGCTAGGATGGGCACTATGTGATCCCTAACTGCATCTACTAGGATTTTCATGGCCTTTTCATTGTTTTCTGTCCATTGAGTTTTCTCAGATTCAGACTTTGGTTCCTCCAAGTTTTCTTTCACAAGTGAATCTAATTTATTCTCTCTAAGGATCATCATGATTCTAAATTTCCATGATGTGAAATTGTCTGCTCCTGCAAGGCGATCTTCAAATCTGATCACGCTTGACATTATGAAGAATGTGAAGTAAATTCGATTCTGGAAAATACGAATTTTTCTTGAGCAGATTGGTATTCAAATTTGATTAGGATTCACACAACGTGGCTCTGATACCATGTAAATGCAAACAAATCTGCAACAGGATGGGATCCTAATACTAAGAATAAACTAAAGACAGAAATTCTAAGAGATAAATACTGAGACAAATATAAGTTTTCTGAATACTTCTCTTTACTGTTGAATGTACTGGATGCAGAACATTAATGGATTTCGATGATCTGCATAATGGAAATGGACTCAACCTTTGTATGAGGGAGACCCGCATCCAAGGGACACGTCTCTTGAGAGGACGTGTCTCCACACTTGGAGACACGTCCGCTCAAGGGACGTGTTCCTTTGAGCGCACGGGTTCCATATCTAAGGAACACGCCTCTTGAGAGGACGTGTCTCCACACTTGGAGACACGTCCGCTCAAGGGACGTGTTCTTTGAGCATGCGAGTTCCAGAATATCTGATAACCATTCACGTTTAAACAGATTAACAAATACGCGTCATCAAACATGGCGTATATGATCATCATTTATATGAGTTCGATTTTATACATGCATTATAAAGTCGATTACTTATTTCCAGAAATATTTACAGAGCAAATAGATCTAATATAACAATGATGATGCTTATAGCAATCATTGTTCATATAAGACCTAAGCTATCATGTATCAACAATTGGCTAAACTCAAAAACCAATAGGTTTACACACACAAGAATGTGATGAACGAATTACTTCTCACACAAACAACTTACTAATTTTGTAAATCAAATAACCTAACTGCATACAAAGCTACAAACTAAGATGAATCGTAGTGTTAACACAAAGTAATGTTCATTTGGGTGTGTCCTCCCCCAAAATAGACCATCTTTGGAATGGGGATGTCCTTGGGACTGCGGGATGCCAAGGGGATATTCCCCTACCACCCCCCATCACTACTAGTAGGGAGGGGATGTCCTTAGAATTTTACCCTCAGAGAGGGGATGTTTCCTAGGCATACCCCTTGATGGGTACATTGAGGGGGTGCTGAGAAGTCCTTGGGATGATGTAGGGTTTAGAACACATACAATTGGAGAGCTAATTAACTAGCTCTAGTCTATGTATTAAAGCAATCCTATGAATTTTAGGGTGTGCTTTATTCACCATAAAGTGTGCTATTAGATCTCAAAATCTTTGTGGTTGGGGCTGTAAATGGTCGTAAAAGTAAAATAATCTATTGCCATTGAGGGGCAAGGACTAGGGAGTTCTTAATATTATATTTATGCTGCTTTAGGGCTTTGGATTATAACAACAGTCAACATAGGTGCAACTTTCACCTTTGCACAATACAAGAGTGAGAAAAAACCTTGAAAATTGTAGCTAGCAACTTGAAAAAGTGGGAGGCCTAGGCATATATTGTGGAGTAAGAGACATCACAACATCCCGTATCTATAATCCAAATTCTAACAACTACATACCTTATTTGAATTTTGAAATATTAGAAAATGCCATAGAATGATAGAAAATCAAACGTTAATAATCCTGTACCTCCCTTCTATAGGAAACTGTAATGTTTTAAAAGGGTTTTCACATGAGCTGCTTGTCTATATCCTCAATAGTTAGATGTAAGAGAACCGATTCTAGGGATGTTTGTGTTGAATTTAATGACAGCAGAATAAACGAAAGAAAAAGATTGCAGAAAATAAAATGAATGAACAATAACACACACAAACAAGAACACAGGATTTTTATAGTGGTCCGTCTTATAGACTACATCCACTTTTAACAGGGGAATCTCTTTTATTAATTCTCAATACAATACAATCTGCATTCAAGTAGCAACAACTCTTAAAACTCAGTCCCATCTCCAAAATAGAAAAATCTACTAAAACAGTCAACTTTTAAATGAGCAAATACATGCCAAAAAGAAGTTAGTTACAAAAAAGGCATCTGTTTTGAGTGTGTGAGAAACTACCGTTATAATTAGAATATTTGGGCTTCACTGAACCCAACAATCTCCCACTTGAAGACCAAATATTGCTTGAGATAGCTGCTCAGAGATATCCCCCACTGTAGGCATTTACATCAGCCCCAACAAAGATTTTAGCTTCGCCAAATTTTGTTCCAGAACGCTTCGGATGAGTCTCCTCTTAAGCACATCGGATTTAATAACCTCCATGGATTTTAAGCTTTCCATTTCCTCCCCCACAGCCATAATCAAATCTGGACCTCCACCATGGCCCCAATCCAAAAGCTTTTCTGTACACCACAAGTACTCTTGAAGGGTCTCCCCTTTCCATGCAAACACAATTGCACTGTCATATTCACCACCATATGCAGTAGCATCAGGAATGCTTCGATAACCATACTCAGCACCAACAAGTTCCATGTCAACATCAATGACATTACCAAACCCCATCTCAAACAATGAGTTTTTTGTATTTCCTGTAGAAGCTTTTGCACTACCTGCAATCAATGCATTCCACTCTGCCTCTATTTCAACAATCTTCATCAATAAATCATCTCTCTTTTTCTTTTTGAAATCCAATTTCCTCAGGCCTTATTCTCAGCCTTTTCGAACTCTTCTAACATGTCAAAATCCTCGCCTCCCAAATCCTGCGGGGCCCTTTCCCACACATACCTCGCCTGGGTAGTTGTAATGAACCGGACCAATTTTTTTGTTTTTTCCAATTTCAATTACAATCAACACTCACCCGTTATGGTTAGCTCTAAACCAAAACGATGTGGAAAGCAACTCTAACTAGGATGTACACTAGGATCCCGAGGTTGGGCAAGGTGTGAGCATATGGTCAGAGGATCTGATGTAGTGCAGAACTGGAAGGGAACTCTAACCAAGAATGCGTCTAGGATAGACAAGCATATGGTCAGAGGATCTTATGCAAGATGAGCTGAAAGTAACTCTAACCAAGATGGCGCCGAGAGATGGCGAGCATATGGTCAGAGGGTCCCTAAGGCTATTAACTGAAAGTAAATAGGCGGCAAGCCAGCCTCTTCCACTTATTCAGTGGGAATTACAAGTAAGTCAAAAGAAGAAATGAGAATTGCTGACAGTACTACTGTTCAGCTTACAATTAATTAGAGAGCCTGCCAAGAACACAAGATTAGAAGCTTCAATACTGCAATAATGTTAACTACTCTCCAATGCCCACAAAAAACCTTTTAGAATCAATTTCTCACTCAATTAATGAATTTTCCCAAATCTGATATAACTGATTTTTGACTGAAAATGCATAGACCAGCAACTCAGCAACTTACTAAAATGCTCACAACTCTCTCAAAACTCACCCAAATCACATGAAACGAAATGCATACAACTCCTAGGATGATGGCGCCCAAGAAGTAACAGTGAAACCAACCCAAAAGACTCCCATTTATTTTGCACGGGAATCAAGACAACTTCAAAAATGTACGGCCCTCAAGGAGGGGCGATTTTGCTCCATAAAATCCAAGACATAAAAATAAAATCTGAAAATTGTCACACAAGGTTGCCCCTAGCAAGGAATCAGATTGGTTAAATACCCAGAACAACAATATTTTTATTTTTGAATCTATGAGCGAAACTTACAATCAGCTGTGATATTCAGCAACTCCATAAAACATGACTAAATGCAAAGAAACTGAACTAATATGCTAGGAACTCAAATGCAATGTTGAAACAAACTCAACTACAATCTACCTCTCAACTAGTTACTATCTTTCAAGCAAGAAGATGAGCCAAGCTAGGAGGTGTGCTTTCCTCGAAGCAATCTGTCACCATTTCGGCAGCATAACTTTATTGAAAATATGAGATGATCAACTGAAGAGAGAAGGCCTCCTTATATAGACTGAGCAAGCATCTCCAGAAGCTTCTAGAAAGTGCGCCCCTTTTGACTTTTGAATTGACTTCATTTTCCCTTTAAGAATGGCGTCCCACTTCCCAAAGCAATATTTGATTTAATTAAAAATTACCTTCTCTCCAAAAGTTGGCGTCCAAAAATCCCTTTGCACTTTTGAACCTTTGGAATAATTAATCATTGACCTGATGAGGCATTCACCCATAAAGTCCCCTTTTTTAAAACAACATAAAGTTATAATGCTAGGCCAAGGGGGTTATAATATTAAAATATAACATTATAATATGAAAATAATTTATCTCTCCATAAAAATGTCTCAAAAATCCAGAAACATCAATGCCAACTGAATTGCCTGAAGAAGAGAACCAACTGAACCGAAATCAGCTTGTCCACTGCCAGAAATAGAATTTGCTAAAAATAGTAAATTCATGAAGTTGCTTAGAACATCAAACAGCCTATACCACTGCAAAGCTCTCTGAAAACCCAGAAAGAATCCGCAAACCAATTTCCAAACTTCAAGCAACAACCTCCTCAAAAACAGGAAACCCTAATTTCACCCTCCGAGTAGCCTATGGGTCTCCGGAATAGGCCAACGGTCAACTGAAACAATCACAGTTGAGAAGGGGACATTACAGTTCGCCCTCCCCAAGATTGCTTGCCCTCAAGCAATCGCAAGTCTGGATGCTACAGAATCTCCTCATTCTCCCAAGTTGAATCCTCCAAAGGAAAGTTCTTCCAATTCACCAAGTATTCTTTGATTGTCCTTCTCCTCAAAGAACGCTCTCTGGAATTAATAATCTCCTCTGGAATCAAGGTCAATTGTCCTTCTTCGTCCAAGGGAGGCAGCTGTGATGAAGTAACAACATTGTGTCCAAGCGCCTTCTTGAGGCGAGACACATGGAAGACATTGTGAACCTTACTACTCGAGGGTAGTTCCAACTCGTAAGCCACTGCTCCAACCTTTCTGATGACTTTGAATGGCCCATAGAAGCGAGGTTTGAGCTTCTCAGCTCCACTCTTCTTGAGAGTAGACTATCTGTAAGGCTGAAGTCGAAGATAAACCATATCTCGAACCTCAAATGAACGCTCAACACGCTGTTGATCAGCGTACATCTTCTGCTGATTTTGTGCTATTTGAAGGTTGTTCTTCAAGGACTTCAAAATATCTTGACTTTGCTGCAACCAATCCTTGGCTTGAGGGGCTTTGCTATCACCAAACACCAAATCAGTAAAGCTAGGAGCCTCATAACCATAGAGAGCCATGAATGGAGACATCCTTATTGACATGTGGAAGGATGAATTGTAGCAATACTCCCCTATGTGCAGCCATTTCACCCATGCCCTTTGCTGCTCCAAGACATAATTTCTAAGATATCCCTCCAACCATTTGTTCACTATCTCTGTTTGACCATCAGTTTGAGGGTGATAGCTAGTGCTTGGAGTAAGCACTGTACCACTCATCCTGAAAACTTCTTGCCAAAAGGTGCTTAGGAACTTGCTGTCCCTATCACTCACAATGTTTTTCGGCAACCCATGCAACCTAAACACTTCATGGAAAAGCAAATCTGCAACTTGAGTTGCTGAAAATGTGCTACTGATGGCAAAAAAGTGAGCAAACTTTGTTAATCTGTCCACAACAACATAGATACAATCTTTGCCTTGAACCTTTGGCAACCCCGTGATGAAGTTCATTGATATGCTTTCCCATTTTTGGTTGGGAATGGGAAGAGGTTGCAGCAGATCAGCTGGAAGAGAATGCTCATTTTTGTTCATCTGACAAGTGGGACACTCCTTGATGTAGCGTTGGACTTCCTCTTTCAACCCCTTCCAAGAAAACCTCTCTTGAATCTGCCTATATGTCTTGAAATAACCTTGATGACCAGCAATTGGGATGTCATGGAAAGTCATCAAAATCTTCTTTTTGAGCTTAGAATCGGCCACCAAAAAGATCCTTCCCTTGTAGTGTATCAAACCATCAACCACTTTGTACCTTTCGTCATGGAAAGTACCTTCAATGATGCTGGTTGCAAACTGATTTTTGGCATAATCAGCAAGCAACATCTCCTTCCAATCAGCAGTAAGCTCACACAATGAGCTCAAATGAGGCCTCCTAGATAGAGCATCCGCCACAACATTGTTTTTCCCCTTGACATACTCAATGTTGAAATCGTAAGCTTGAAGCTTACTCACCCACTTATGTTGTCTTTCATTCAAATCCTTTTGATGCATGAAGTGCTTGAGACTATTGTGATCAGTCTTGACCACAAATTTGCTCCCCACCAGATATTGTCTGAACTTAGCTAATGCATGCATGATTGCAAGCATTTCCTTGTCATAGATGGAGTAGGTCCTTTCAACACCTCTTAGTTTCCTACTTTCAAACACAATGGGATGCTTATCTTGCATCAAAACAGCCCCAACACCTTCTCCGGATGCATCACACTATAACTCGAAAGGCTTGGAGAAGTCTGGTATGGCCAACACTGGACAAGAACTCATGATTTTCTTGAACTTATAAAAAACACTTTGAGCCTTTTCCGACCAAAAGAAAGCCCCCTTTTTAGTGAGGTTAGTAAGAGGAGCAACACTTTGAGAGTAGCCCTTCACAAATCTTTTGTAAAAGCCACAAAGACCCAAGAACCCCTTCAAATGAGTCAAGTTCTCTGGAGGTGGCCAATCAACTATTGCCTTGATCTTTTCAGGATCAACCTTCACCCCATCAGCACTGATTATGTGACCAAGGTAGAGCAGCTCCTTCATTCCAAATTCACATTTGGACTCTTTGGCAAACAAACTTTCTGACTCTAGGATGCTAAGCACTTCCTCCAAGTGTTTGAGATGTTCTTCCCACGTCTTGCTGAAGATGAGGATATCATCAAAGAAAATCAACACAAACTTCCTCAACTGTTTCTGAAAAACTCTGTTCATACAAGACTGGAAGGTGGCTGGAGCATTAGTCAACCCAAAAGGCATGACTAAAAACTCGAAATGACCATAGTGGCATCTGAATGCCGTCTTCTCAACATCTGACCCTCTCATCCGAATTTGATAGTAGCCCGACCTCAAATCAATTTTTGAAAAGAACTTGGCACCATGTAGCTCGTCAAGAACTACTGCTGAAGCGAAGGGACTCTTGCTTGGACGAATGAAGCCCATCTCCAAGAGTTCTTTTATGTTTTTCTCGATCTTGTCCTTCTGCTTCTTAGGATACTGATATGGTGTTGTGATGATTGGCTTGGCCCCTTCCTTGAGTTCAATGACATGCTTAGCTCCCCTTTCAGGAGGTGGCCCAGGAGGTAGATTAACAAACACCTTACTCTTCTTGGTGAGTATTGACTGGATATCTGGAGGATAGTCCCTCTTTGTTTCAACTGGACTAGCTGGAAGAACCATACATTCCGCAGCCCACTCAACTTGATCGTGCCGAATCAGCCTCTCCATTCTTGTGAATGACACAATCCGAGGACCACCATTGGACATTCCTCTAAGCACCACCTTCTTTCCATCAGATTGGAACTTGAGCTCCATTGTTTGTAGGTTGAGAGAGATTTCACCAAGTGAGCGTAACCATTGAATACCAAGTACGGCATCCGTGTCACCAATAGTAACTACATAGAAGTCATCTTTGACTTCATAGTTGCCTAACTGCATGGACATGTTAGGAACTCTTTGGTTGCAAGAAATATGAAACCCATCAGCCACCATGACTTTGAAGCCTTCAAATTCTTCAGTTTTGAGACCTCTCTTTGCAACCACTCCTTCGTCAATGAAATTATGTGTTGCCCCAGTGTCAATGAAGGCAACAATTCGGTGACCTCCAATCCCGCCACGAACCTTGAAAGATTCATTCTTTTGAAAACTAGAGAGTTGGGCAATAGGGCCCCCAACTCCTGGCTCATGATCGGACTCTTCTGGAGCTCTCTCTTTCTCGCTGTCCCCAAAATAAGACTGCTGATCAAACATATCAGATTCTGATCCATAATCAGAATAGGCCCCCATTTGATTAGAACGCCCTCTTCTAGGACATCTATGACCCTTAATCCAAGGCTCCAAAATGACCCTTAATCCAAGGCTCAAAACATGTATAACACTTGCCCTCTTTTCTAAGCTGTTCACGCTGCTCATCAGTCAACTTGGGTGGAAACCTCTTGTGCTGATTTGAAAAATTCTTCTTATCCTTCTTGTGGCCAAAGGGCTTTGGCGGAAATTTAGGCCTAGGGGCTGATAACTCCATACTTCGAGCCTTTTTGATTGCTTCTTTGAGACTTGGTGGATCGAAAGCCTTAACCCACCCTTTCAAAGGTTCAACCAAACCTTCAGAGAACAAAACTACCAACCTTCTTTTAGTGATGTTGGGCACCATCACGGAAAGTCTTTGGAAATCAGCTATGTAAGCATCCAAGGAGCCATGCTGCTTCAATTGTGCAAGCTCGCGAAACTTCACTTCAGGATCCTTAGTGTCGAACCTATCAATCAGCTTATTGGTGAATTCATCGTAGGTTTGAATGAGGTTGTGGCCAAGCGTGACCAAACCATGGTACCACCACTCATGGGCAGCTCCCTCCAAATGTAGTGTTGCAAATTTGATGGCATCTTCTTCTGGCATGGGACGAAGAGAAAGGTAGTTGTCTAGCTTCTGAACCCATGACCTTGCTAAACTTATCACTCCCATCGAAGTGAGCCAATGACACCTTCCCAAGGGCTTGCTGATAGTCAGTCCTGTGAGCCATAGGGGCTCTGTTATCAACTCTTCCTCTGCTTCTTCTGTTTCTTTGGTTCAAGAATTGATCAAAGGACCATTGGTCTCTAAGATCAGGGGGTAAGGTGGCATACTCCAAGTAGGCTTGCCTGGCATCATCTGCAAAAGGAATGGCAGCTTCAACTTGTGGTTCCTCCCTCTGAGTGAATGTAGGGAAGAGTGGTCTAGAGGTTGATCCTCTAGAGGTGGCCTCATGTTGGCCAATAGTCCTGTCTCTCCCATGGCCATTGTTTCCATTGACACAACTATTTTCACTGGTAGCATTGTTTTGACTAGGGGTATGATTCTGAGCAGCTTGCTGATCCATTCTTGCAAGCAAACGGGACATCATATCAATCATTCCATCAAACTTCTTTTCCATCCTATCATCTCTCTCATCCATGGCCTGCTTATGACTATCTGACATGTTTTCAATTGCTTTCTCTGTTTCTCTCAAAGCCTCTGAAAAAGTATCTGCTTTTGGCACTGGCGGAAACTGTGACTGCTGTTTTCTGTCCTGACTTCTGGTGTAGTATCTGCAATCACTGTCACTCATCTGACAACTGAATCACTGTAGGGCACAGGTTGGCAGAATCATGCTTCTGATACCACTGTAATGAACCGGACCAATTTTTTTGTTTTTTCCAATTTCAATTACAATCAACACGCACCCGTTAAGGTTAGCTCTAAACCAAAATGATGCGGAAAGCAACTCTAACCAGGATGTACACCAGGATCCCGAGGTTGGGCAAGGTGTGAGCATATGGTCAGAGGATCTGATGTAGTGCAGGACTGGAAGGGAACTCTAACCAAGAATGCGTCTAGGATAGACGAGCATATGGTCATAGGATCTTATGCAAGATGAGCTGAAAGTAACTCTAACCAAGATGGCGCCAAGAGATGGAAAGCATATGGTCAGAGGGTCCCTAAGGCTATTAACTGAAAGTAAATAGGCGGCAAGCTAGCCTCTTCCACTTATTCAGCGGGAATTACAAGTAAGTCAAAAGAAGAAATTAGAATTGCTGACAGTACTATTGTTTAGCTTACAATTAATTAGAGAGCCTGCCAAGAACACAAGATTAGAAGCTTCAATGCTGCAATAATGTTAACTACTCTCCAATGCCCACAAAACCTTTTAGAATCAATTTCTCACTCAACTAATGAATTTTCCCAAATTTGATATAATTGATTTTTGACTGAAAATGCACAGACCAGCAACTCAACAACTTTACTAAAATGCTCACAACTCTCTCAAAACTCACCCAAATCACATGAAACGAGATGCATACAGCTCTTAGGATGATGGCACCCAAGAAGTAACAGTGAAACCAACCCAAAAGACTCCCATTTATTTTGCATGGAAATCAAGACAACTTCAGAAATGTACGACCCTCAAGGAGGGGCGATTTTGCTCCATAAAATCCAAGACATAAAAATAAAATCTGAAACTTGTCACACAAGGTCGCCCCTAGCAAGGAATCAGATTGGTTAAATACCCATAGCAACAATATTTTTATTTTTGAATCTATGAGTGAAACTTACAATCAGCTGTGATATTCGGCAACTCCAGAAAACATGACTAAATGCAAAGAAACTGAACTAATATGCTAGGAACTCAAATGCAATGTTGAAACAAACTCAACTACAATCTACCTCTCAACTAGTTGCTATCTTTCAAGCAAGAAGATGAGCCAAGCTAGGAGGTGTGCTTTCCTCGAAGCAATCTATCACCATTTCGGCAGCATAACTTTATTGAAAATATGAGATGATCAACTAAAGAGAGAAGGCCTCCTTATATAGACTGAGCAAGCATCTCCAAAAGCTTCTAGAAAGTGCGCCCCTTTTGACTTTTGAATTGACTTCATTTTCCCTCTAAGAATGGTGTCCCACTTCCCAAAGCAATATTTGATTTAATTAAAAATTACCTTCTCTCCAAAAGTTGGCGTCCAAAACTCCCTTTGCACTTTTGAACCTTTGGAATAATTAATCATTGACCTGATGAGGCATTCACCCATAAAGTCCCCTTTTTTAAAACAACATAAAGTTATAATGCTAGGCCAAGGGGGTTATAATATTAAAATATAACATTATAATATGAAAATAATTTATCTCTCCATAAAAATGTCTCAAAAATCCAGAAACATCAATGCCAACTGAATTGCCTGAAGAAGAGAACCAACTGAACCGAAATCAGCTTGTCCACTGCCAGAAATAGAATTTGCTAAAAATAGTAAATTCATGAAGTTGCTTAGAACATCAAACAGCCTATACCACTGCAAAGCTCTCTGAAAACCCAGAAAGAATCCGCAAACCAATTTCCAAACTTCAAGCAACAACCTCCTCAAAAACAGGAAACCCTAATTTCACCCTCCGAGTAGCCTATGGGTCTCCGGAATAGGCCAACGGTCAACTGAAACAATCACAGTTGAGAAGGGGACATTACAGGAGTGCTCAGGGAATCAGAATCAACATCACTCATAAGAACTTTAGTAGCCAAATAGACAGGAGATTCATCTATTTCCATTGGCACAATTTCATCTAGTTTCGTGTCACTGTCCGCAATTGTCACCGCAGCTCCCACTTCATTGTGACTCTCTAGCACATCTAATTTGCTGCCTTTTGCATGTTAGTTTTTAGATAAGAAATGTAAACAAGCAGAAAAAAAAAATACGACACAATGAACACAATGATTACCCTGGGAAAACCCTCCTACTCGAGGGAGAAAAACCCAACAACAATATTCTCTTATATATCATAAGAAAAGTGCAAAAAACTGCATACAAATCATGCCCTACACAAGGCCGAGTTTAATACAATGAATGGAGGCACTTTTCCACAAATGATGACACTTCTCTTTGAAATGGATCTGCTGCTAAGAATGGTGAACTGCTGCTAAGAATGGCAAATTGCTGTTGAAGATACGAATTGGAGAATGAATGAATTGATGCTTGAATGAGAGGACTCCATCCTCTTTATATACAAAGCTGGGCGACCTCTCTAGGTTGGCCCTTAGAAAAAAATATAAATATAAATATTATTTAAAACATAAAGGTTGACCTGCGTTGAACAAGAATATATTAAGGAGAAAATATCTCCCGCCACTACAACACTAACACTCCCTCTTAGCTAGGGAGGTATTTTCCAGATATCCTCGTCATGAAGTCTCTCAACATGATGCCCACAATGGCTACACCCATTTGTGGAAAACCACATCTCAGTCTCAGAGATGCTCAAGGGTTCATCACGGAGTCTCTCAACGTGATGTCCACAATGGTTACTCCCATTTGTGAAATGAAACACATTGTCATGGAGTCTCTCAACATGATGTTCAGAATGGCTACTCCCATGTGTGGAAAGAAACACATCTCAGTCTCAGAGATGTACAAGAGTTCATCACGGAGTCTCTCAACATGATGTCGTCATGGAGTCTCGCAACATGACGTCCGCAATGGCTACTCCCATGTGTAGAAAGAAACACATCTTAGTCTCAGAGATGTACAAGGGTTCATCATGGAGTCTCTCAACGTGATGTCGTCATGGAGTCTCTCAACATGACATCTCATCTCAGGCTTAGAGATGAACAAGGGCTTGCACCTCATATTTCTCCGTCTCAGAGAAATATACACTACAAGGGCTTTCACCTCATATTTCTCCGTCTCAGAGAAATATACATTACAAGGGCTTTCACCTCATATTTCTTCGTCTCAGAGAAATATACATTACAACAAATCTTCATGATGATGTGACTCCCTCTGCAGTTCCAAGTACCCACATCAACCTTCTGACCTCCCCTTCTAGGATTGCCTCTATTGGTTTGTCAGACTCCCTTTGAATGTCATTTCCTCCTCTTCGAAGAAACTGATCGCAATGACAATCTGTATAAGTTCTCTTGATGAGTGCCAATCACACGAGCTGAATTTATGCTGGAGTTCTTCGACAATGCAAGAACCTTTCCTTCAGAGAAGGCAACCTTGTACCCTTTGTCCTCCAAGGATGAGATGGAGGCAAGGTTCCTTTTGATCCCAGGTACGAACAATACATCACTCAAATGAAGAGGGATACCAAAATCTAGCTAGAAGGAAGTGGCCCCAGCTCCTTTTACGGCATAGCTAGCATCATCTCCAATTATCACTTGTAAGTTAAACTCTTTCTCTACTAAGTCTGTAAGGTGCTCTCTGTAGCCTGTGATGTGACGTGAAGCACCACTATCTATCAACCAAGTATCACTGTCAGATTGTACATTACTTGAAAGAGTGGAGATGAATAGGAAACCTTCTGAATCGACTTAAGAACTTGGCTCCTTCTGAGATGTCTCTATGTCAATTTCCGTAGTAGAAACTTGTTGTGTAGACTTTAATTTGCAATTTCGAGCAAAGTGGCCATACTTGTCACACCTGTAACATTGAATGTGAGAGAGATCCTTCTTCTTCTTCGGTTCTAGGGTAGAATCTGATTATCTGTCTCTATTCCTCTTTCTTCCTTTGCCTCTTTCTCTAGAAGTATGTGTAGCAAGAACTTGATTTTCTACATCATGATAGTTTCGCCCAATTCCTCTTGCTGTCAATCTGGTTTCTTCTTGAATATAGTCAGCTTGAAGACGATCAAACTTGGACAACTTGGATCTCCCACTGATGCTCTGAATAAAGGGTTCCCAAGATTGGGGAAGACCATTTAGTGCCAACATGACAAGATCTCTGTCTGCAATTATATCCCCAATAGTGCTCAATTGATCTCTCAAATCAGAAATCTTCATAAAGAATGAGATGACTGAATCTTCTTTAGCCATTTTTACATGATGAAGGTATTGTCTCAAAGCAAGGGCTCTGCTGGTATTGTTGTGATGAGCTCAACTGGCTCCTCTTCAAACCCCTGTAGTATTTATTAAATCTTCTTGTGTTCTTTTAGTTTTTTAAAGAAAGTTTGTAGACAAAAGAGAAGGGGCGCAACATATAATTGCTCATAGAACTCAAATTTGAACTAGAATTGACAAAACGAAGTTGCAGAAGGTATTAAATAACCATGACAATAAGATTGCATCTTTCAGACATACCCGAAATGCTCCAGATTATTTTATTAAGAAAATGTCCAGTTTGCCAGCCAAGAATGAAGGAAACTGACAAATCCAAGCGTAGGAGACAAGGTAATGATTTCTCCCGCCTGAAAACTGGGGCAAAATGACTGTAGAGGCTAGGCACCAATGAAGAAGCTGAAGAACTCCCAAAAAGGAAGGCGTTTCTCCTCCAAACTCCAAAACGCCCTTGAAGAAAGAGCTACGCACTTCAAATAAGAAGCCACGTCCTTAGTATAGAAGTACGACCATGAAGGTGGAGTGTTTGCAAGATGAAGAAGGAAGCCAACTCTCAAACCCTTCTGTATCTTATTGAAATCTATTGAATACTGCACCAAAATTCCTGATTAAGCACTGTAGAAACTTCTGAATTGAAGCCCTTGCTGTTGCAGTCATTCAATTGATCTTTCACAGTCTCACAATCACAGATCTGTGAAGAGTTTCCGTTCTCCAGAGATATACAAACTCCTGAAACCCTTGTCTCAGAGAAGCAAGCAAAGCCAAAGCCAAGAAAATATCAAATAGTCAAAAGTGAGTTTGATTTTACCTTGGCTTGCATATAAAGCCAAAAAGGCACGCATCCCAAGAAGTGACGCCACTTTTGGAGTCATTTAAATATTTTAGAATATATTTAAGTCCCCTTTTCAATAGTTTTCACTTAAATACATGGCGCCCACTTTAAGTGATTTAATTAATCACTTTATGAAATATTTCACTTAAGTGCTTCTAATTTTCACTTAAATAAATTTAAGTGATTACTTTATTATAAAATCAAGTTGACTTTATAATATTCCGCCAAATATATTAAAACACTTAAATCCACTGAAATATTCATAACTTGCTCAAAACCCCACATAATAACGTGCCGTCAGAAGCTGTCAACCCTTGAACTGCCAAGGCCTGATGTGAGCCAATCATTGAGCTCTGAAAATGAGAACGACAAAACTCACCAAATAAGGCCACTGACCCTCTAACCCAATTTGTTAGCCTATGAGAGTCTAAGTAATAGGCTAACCACCATCAAACATGATCATGCCGAAAAAGGGGACATTATAGTTCGCCCTCCCTGAAATTGCTTGTCTGCAAGCAATCTCAACAGCAAAGAATCAATCACTCCACCAGGATCCCAAGGATAGTGCCGTGAAATGTCCTACTGTCATCAACTGTCTCCTGTAACTCCCAAATCTGATCAGCTGGGTCATCATGCTGTACCCTGTCAATCTCAACACCATCTGTCACAGGAGAGAGGAACTCATAAGAAAGTAAGTCAAACCGCTGACAACACCTGCTCCCTAAAACTGCACAAGATATGCTATCATCCAACATGTCTAACACGTGCATACCAGAATGGTGCATCCGAAACAGGTCATGTACATGATGACTGAAAGTGAAACTATGTAGACTCCTGACCATGTACACACTGGGAATCTCCTCAATGAGCTCTGTCTGAAATCCCGATGCACTGACGGAATCTCTGATACTATTATCAAAGCTCACCCCTAAATCAGGATCAAGAGTACAATCAACATCCACCTCAAAGAGCGGATTATCACAAGAAGATGTAGCATCCGCCTCATAAAGAGGATTGTGTACAAACTGAGCCTCATAACTGTACTGATCCCAATCAAACATCTCTGACCCCATGGAACTAGAAGCAAAATGATAATTCTCCTGAATCATCTCATGCTCCTCCTCCTCTAGAATCTCTTGTTCTATCGTCTCACTTTTTGCATTGACGAGAATGATAGATCGCATACTCCCATCCTTAAAACCAGCTTGCTGGTTCGTTAAATCAGCAATGTCATCACCCTCATAAAACCACTCCATTTGTCTATTTGTACCCTTAGGCTTAAGAGGACAATTGTGGTTTTGGTCATAAGGAGCTTTGCAATAGAAACATAGCTTCCTTTTACGCAAATCATTTATTGTTTCTCGGTCCAATGGAGCTGCAAGCTTCATTTTTTCATCAACATTTTCTGATTTCTTAGATTCTGATTTGCTATCATTATAGGATGAAGATGCCTTTGCATTTGAAGTGAACTTACCACGTGAAGCTGTAAGTTCCATGCTATGAGCTTTTCTCATAGCTTTGTGCAAGGTAGGTGGATCGAGAATGCCTTGATCCATCCTTTCATTGGCTCCTGGAGACCTTCTACAAATAGAATGACAAGTCTCCTCTCTGAGATTCCGGTAACCATAACTGAGAATTTTTGAAACTCACCAATATAAGACTCCAAGCTACCCAACTGCTTCAGCTGAGCAAAGTCTTTGAAGTAAAGTTCTGGATCACGCCTGTCAAACCTCTCAACCAATCTGTCAGTGAATTCCTGGTAAGAAGTTATCCTATCATGGTGAAGTGTTGCCATGCCATGAATCCACCAGTCATGTGCTACGCCATCAAGGTGGAGTGCTGCAAATCGTATGGCATCTTCCTCTGGCATAGGACGTAGTGTCAGGAATGTATCCAACTTGCTCACCCAGGCATGTGCTGTAACTCTACCACTGCCATCATAGTTAACTAAGGTCAGTTTGTTGGTAGCCTGTCTAAGATCATTATGTTTGTATCTAGGCCTCCTGTCATTCCTGTTATGGTTATGCTCTCTCTTTTGGCTCATGAATCGATCGAAGTTAAGGTGATCCTTAACTCTCGGAGGCAATGCATCCCATTCATCATGCATAGTCATGATGTTATCTGCAAAGTTCACTTCACCACCCTGTTCAACCTCATCCTCTTCATCAGCATCATTTATGATAAAAGTAGGACATGTGGGTCTCTCAAAGGTGCGTGCTGGAGCAATGATTCTGTGGGGTTCTCCATGAATACTGCCTTCCTGATCTCGATCCTGATTCTGACCTTTATGGAGTGTCAAATTTTGAACATTGGTGTTGAGCTGCTGGAGGATATTCGCCACCTGTTCTCTGCCTGCCACCATGCCTCTGAGTACATCTCTAGCCTCTCTGTCCTCTTCATTGAGACGATTCCTGTGAGAACCTTCACCTTCCTTGTCAGCCATGTTATCAAGGTCTAATCCTTCTTCCTGTTGATCAAATGGAAATGCTGGAAATGGTTCAAAGGCACTTCTCTGAAAACCAGGACCCCTGCGTGAGTAGTACCTGTCAAACCTGTTCTGGTGTGACCGCATAGAAGCTGCTAACCCTCTAGGTTGGCAGGATCAGAGCTCTGATACCACTGTGATGAGCCCAACTGGCTCCTCTTCAAACCCCTGTAGTATTTATTAAATCTTCTTGTGTTTTTTTAGTTTTTTGAAGAAAGTTTATAGACAAAAGAGAAGGGGCGCAACATATAATTGCTCATAGAACTCAAATTTGAACTAGAATTGACAAAACGAAATTGCAGAAGCTATTAAATAACCATGACAATAAGATTGCATCTTTCAGACATACCCGAAATGCTCCAGATTATTTTATTAAGAAAAATGTCCAGTTTGCCAGCCAAGAATGAAGGAAACTGACAAATCCAAGCATAGGAGACAAGGTAATGATTTCTCCCGCCTGAAAATTGGGGAAAAATGACTGTAGAGGCTAGGCGCCAATGAAGAAGTTGAAGAACTCCCAAAAAGGAAGGCGTTTCTCCTCCAAACTCCAAAACGCCCTTGAAGAAAGAGCTACGCACTTCAAATAAGAAGCCACGTCCTTAGCATAGAAGTACGTCCATGAAGGTGGAGTGTCTGCCAGATGAAGAAGGAAGCCAACTCTCAAACCCTTCTGTATCTTATTGAAATCTACTGAATACTGCACCAAAATTCCTGATTAAGCACTGTAGAAACTTCTGAATTGAAGCCCCTGCTGTTGCAATCATTCAACTGATCTTTCACAGTCTCACAATCACAGATCTGTGAAGAGTTTCCGTTCTCCAGAGATATACAAACTCCTGAAACCCTTGTCTCAGAGAAGCAAGCAAAGCCAAAGCCAAGAAAATATCAAATAGTCAAAAGTGAGTTTGATTTTACCTTGGCTTGCATATAAAGCAAAAAAGGCACGCATCCCAAGAAGTGACGCCACTTTTGGAGTCATTTAAATATTTTAGAATATATTTAAGTCCCTTTTTCAATAGTTTTCACTTAAATACATGGCGCCCACTTTAAGTGATTTAATTAATCACTTTATGAAATATTTCACTAAAGTGCTTCTAATTTTCACTTAAATAAATTTAAGTGATTACTTTATTATAAAATCAAGTTGACTTTATAATATTCCGCAAAATATATTAAAACACTTAAATCCACTGAAATATTCATAACTCGCTCAAAATCCCACATAATAACGTGCCGTCAGAAGTTGTCAACCCCTGAACTGCCAAGGCCTGCTGTGAGCCAATCACCGAGCTCTGAAAATGAGAACGACAAAACTCACCAAATAAGGCCACTGACCCTCTAACCCAACCTGTTAGCCTACGAGAGTCTGAGTAATAGGCTAACCACCATCAAATAAGATCATGTCGAAAAAGGGGACATTACAATTGTTGATCTCATACAATCCTTTTAGAGTATCAAACATTTCTTTAGCTGTCTTCATCTTGGAGATGATCGGTACTAGGTGATCCATTATGGAGTCTATCATGATCTTTCTAGCCTTCGTGCCATTTTTCTTCCACTGGATTTTCTTTGTGTCTTCAGACGGCTTGGGCATGTCATTTCCTACAAATTCAGGGAGATCATTCTCCTCTAATGCAATGAGTACCCTGGGTTTCCAAGAGTTGAAGTTTGATGCTCCTTCAAGCCTATCTTCTACCTTGACACTGTTCACCATCTTCTTTTTCTGCACAAATTCACCTTCAAAGATCTGCCCTTAGGTCTGTAATAATTTGCAACCTCAGATCTGCAATACTTTTCCTTCAAGATTTGCCCTAGATGAAGAGTTGTCTTGATTGCTTAAACAAATCTGATCAGATCTTTTCTTAGACTCGCTCTGATACCATGTTAGTTTTTAGATTAGAAATGTAAACAAGCAGAAAAAAAAATACAACACAATGAACACAGTGATTACCCTGGGAAAGCCCTCCTACTCGAGGGAGAAAAACCTAGCAACAATATTCTCTTATATATCAGAAGAAAGGTGCAGAAAACTGCATACAAATCACGCCCTACACAAGGCCGAGTCCAATACAATGAATGGAGGCACTTCTCCACAAATGATGACACTTCTCTTTGAAATGGATCTGCTGCCAAGAATGGTGAACTATTGCTGAAGATACGAATTGGAGAGTGAATGAATTGATGCTTGAATGAGAGGACTCCATCCTCTTTATATACAAAGTTGGGCAGCCTCCTCTCTAGGTCAGCCCTTAGAAAAAAAATATAAATATAAATCTTATTTAAAACATAAATGCCGACCTGCCTTGAACAAGAATATATTAAGGAGAAAATATCTCCCGCCGCTACAACACTAACACGGCAATCACAAAGACTACTTCCATTGGCAAATTAAATCTAACCTTTTTCCCTACAGATAGAGTACTATAACCATTCCTCAAACACATTGTGTTTGAATCTGCGACCTCCTGCTGCAACTTGAAAAGAGAAACTTCATTATCAGCAAAATAAAATATTTTTTCTACCTCTTTTGCTTCTCCACGCTGAGCCAAAACACTTTTTATTTCTTGCATCTGCTCCATGTCACTGCCATATTCCATCATGCCAAGAAACTCCTCAATAATAGAATCAACTTCATCATTTAATTCATCCAAAAACATCTGATGAATAGCTCCCACTTCATTAAAACTCTCTCCAGAGCCACACAACCAAGACGCGAGAGCTTGAGCCCAATCATCCAAAGCTGCTACGTCCATTTTCTTGGAAATTCTTCACGATTTCCAAAACAACTTTTTCACCAAAGCTCTGATACCACTTGTTGAATTTAATGATAGCAGAATAAACGGAAGAAAAAGATTGCAGAAAATAAAATGAATGAACAATAACACGCACAAACAAGAACACAGGATTTTTATAGTGGTTCGTCTTATAGACTACATCCACTTTCAACAGGGGAATCTCTTTTATTAATTCTCAATACAATACAATCTGCATTCAAGTAGCAACAACTCTTAAAACTCAATCTTATGTCCAAAATAGAAAAATCTACCAAAACGGTCAACTTCTAAATTAGCAAATACATGCCAAAAAGAAGTCAGTTACAAAAAAGGCATCTGTTTCGAGTGTGAGAGAAACTGCTGTTATAATTAGAATATTTGGGCTTCACCGAACCCAACAGTTTGAGATTTGGTCTGTATGATGAAGGTCTTGCTCTACTATAATGAGCAAAAGATGAATAAAGATGATTTGATGTGGTCAGGGAGATTACCATGCTCCCTTATACATACACAAGCCTCAAATTTGGTCAATGATCTCATTGTGTCTCCCCAATGTTGGCTTATATCAACATATCCAAATCATAATATCTATGCAGGTATGACATGAATCGATATCTTTAACATAGTTCCCTATGTAGGCTGTTGCTCCATTTTACAAATTTTTATATTATTTTCATTTAGACTAAAGCTACATAGGAGTTGCATGGTGTATGTCTAATCATTGCACTCCTAGTTCATAGAATTGCTGAGTATTTGCGAGTTTTTTTCAAAAAGAAGTTATTTGCATGTAAACTCTAAACTTGGCCTACGCCATGGAAAAAATGTTGAAAGAATTTCAGAACTGTGCCATTGAAACAATGCTGAAAGAATGTTGGAACTTGCCACTCAGCCTGCACCATGGAAAGAATGCTAAAAAATTCATGCTTTTTTATCCGTGCGTAATTTTCAGACTTTCCATGATGCCCTCACAAATCGCGACTGTTTAAATTTTTTGTGATAGTCTTAAATTGTGAGAGTTTCTAAAAACTTCCTTTCATTTGTTCATAGTTTTACAGACTCATAATTTACCTATAATATAGATCAAAACCCTGGGTCCCTATCTGCTATGCTTAAAAGTTAAAATTTATGATTTTTAAGGAGTTTAAGGTTTTTTTTTTAAACTTGCAGAGTTGAAAATTTGGGGTCTGCCAAGTCTGAGTATGTAAACTATGATTGTATGCTCTAGTCCATGAAGGGAATTTATCAAGTTTTTTAATTTCTACTTGTTAAATCTTTACATTGTTAATTTTTAATATTTTATCTATATACCATATTTTCTTGTCTTTTCATAATTTTTGTTAAATTTTCTTTCTTCTGTTTGGCTCTAATTTTTCTTATATGGAGCGGATAGGATTATCTATTTTCAAATTTTCATGTGTTTCTTGACCGACTGCAATAGTCAATTATGCAGTTAATCTTAATAGTCAAAATTAAACTTTATTATTGGATAATCATCTCATTGTTTATGAAGAACCATGTAAGCTTCATATTGGAAATTTGGAATAATGCTAAGATGCAACTATGGATTTCATCAATTAGAATTATGTCGTTTTTATTCTTCCTTTTTGTTAAACTACAGTTACCTTTTTATTGCATCATTAATTTATCGTTTGATTTTAATCTTCAGGTTGATATCAACAAGCTTGATAAATTGAATTTCAAGATTGCACCTTTGGTGCAACATGCTCTTGCAGAAGGCCTTCCTATAGTTGCTTTTGAGTCTACAATAATTTCTCACGGTAAGGCATCAAAGAAACCTTTTTGTATGGGATTTCAATTTTCTTTTCACTCCTTTAAATTTACCTAGTATTCAAATAACTGTACAATTTTATTGTGAGGAAATTTGTTCCCTAATGGTAATTGATTTTGTTTAATTTTATACCAATTTTAGAACAAGGATTTTCACAGTAAGACATTAGCCAAAATCTCTTCTGGGTAGCCTGCTTAGAAATTTTTATACCAATTTACTAGAAGACGCTAATTCGTATGAAGTAATCATGTGTTAGACCAGAGAGCAACTTTTCACTCTTCATAATGACAAAAAATGGTCAATGGGACTGTAGTATATTGGTTAGAAATAATAGCAAAAAGAAGCAACCAGAAAAGGGCAACTCCTTTGAGAAAAAAAGGAAAGAAAGAGTGGACTAAAACTGTAAAAAGAAAAAAAAAAGGGTTATGCTTTTGGCAGATGGATATGTAAACTAATAGGCTTATTACTGCATCTAGATATGAGAAAAGAAATAGCTCCTCCATATCTTTAGAAGGAACAATTTTGATGTTATCAGCAGGTGCTTATTGAAGAATGTCTTCTAAAGATTGACCTGTACTGATTGTGCTATGGCTTCACAGCATAATATGAAATATGGACCATTAAATTCTAAATTACAAGAGTTTTCCAACAATGTAGCACAAGTCCACGTTTAGTGAGAGATTCCTTGAGAACTTATAAGGGTACTTTATGGCCCAATAATGGAATTAAGATTTCCATGAAAGACAAAAAATAAAGATGGAGTTTAATATAAAATTGTGGAATAAGAGTCATAATATTGTAAAGTTAATTTTGAAAGCTTTCAGCTATATAATGTACACCTTTAATCTAAATCACTAAGCTTACAAGAAAATGGCACTCTAACTTTTCCCTTATTTTCTTGCTAGGCAAACCTATAAGTCCCACTGTAATGGGACAGTTGACAGTCACCAAACTAATATAAATATAAATCAAATGCATTACTTTTGAAAAAAAAAATTCTTGACATCTTTTTTTACATCTATAGTGAATTGTAAACAACTATTGAGGACTTTATTTGGTGCAAATGAATTATTTATATTGAGTCTTGACTGTAAAATAACTTTACAGAGTCTAGTTTGAGAACCAAGACAAAACATTTGGGACATTCACAGATTGACCTGGAATATCACCGGCCACTTTTTTTCATAAAGATCCAAGCTTCCACAGTCAGACTTGAATAATGATACTTTCTGATGGATAAAATGAAAAAAACTGTTTTTGTGCCATTCACTGATGGCCTATTTTTCACTTGAGATTTACAGTTATCTTGACAACATAAAAATCTTTCAACCTATATTGCTGGTTTTGGTATGAGGTTAGGTATGGTTGTACGCTAATACAGGTATGGTGGTATAGTACAGCTGTGTATGGGTATATATATATATATATGACAACATAAATCTTTCAACCTATATTGCTGGTTTTGGTATGGGGTCAGGTATGGTGGTACGCTAATACAGGTATGGTGGTATAGTACAGCTGGGTATGGGTGTATATATATATATATAAATGACAACATAAAAATCTGTCAACCTATATTGCTGGTTTTGGTATGGGGTCAGGTATGATGGTACGCTAATACAGGTATGGTGGTATAGTACAGCTGGGTATGGGTATATATATATATATATATATAATACAAAATATTTTAATACCTCATAATTTGCTAAAAAGAAAATACCCATAAATTCATAATTCAATGACTTGTCAAATGTCAATAGTAATACACAATGAAAATTACAATCAATGTTCAATAATCTTCATATTGCTCTTCATTGAGAGCATCAATGTTAACATTTGGTTCAATTTCATTTTGTTGGCGTTTCAATTAGCACCTCTGTAGTGCTTATTGGAAAGGGACAGCTATGCATAGTGTGTAATAACTGCTCTTCAAATTATGGAGGGGAAGCTCCCTTTTTTTGCTGATGTTTGCGTAAAAGTAAAATGGACTAAGTTCCTATCTTTTTTACTCAGTGGTAGGGCACAAGGGTGCATAAACACAATGCGTTGCAGTTAAGGTTTCTTTGGTTTCTGCAGATCTTAACTACAACTAGGCTAACTTTTAATTTGTCCTATTTCCTCTAGAAAAACAGAGTAAGAGGATATAGGAGCGGGAATGGAATGATTTGATCACTTGGACGAACTGTCTCTCAGAATGCATCCGAAGGCTCTGAACTTTCAAATTTACGCCGAAATAGAACTCACGCAAGTAATCATCGAACGGTAGGCTAGATCTCAGGATTCCCAAGGAGGCACAATGTCCTTTCCGAGGTGTAGGCCGAAAGGTAGACTACTAGAAACAACATATGACGATAATCCTACTCTCTAAATTCCCAAGGAGAGACAATGCTCTTTTCGAGGTGTAGATCGAAAGAAAGATTATTAATAACAATATACAATGACAAATCTTGAGACTTTTGGAACAAAGGCCCATGGCTCTCCTGATTTATTATCCCAACTTCGATCAAAGATTGCACTTTGGGAGAGCAACTTGTGTTAAAGAGACAATCACACAAGAAGCGATCAACCAATAAAACATGAACATAGATTGAACACACCTATGTGAATAGAAAGAATGCAAGCTGTACTTAGTGTTTGACTATAACAAATACGATTCAAGAACATATGCTAAGGGAACAAAGTCAAAGGCTTTTGAGCTCAGCGTTTTGCTGCCGTGAAGTAAAGTTACAAAATAATGAGCAAAGGCTCTTATTTATAGAAGCTCAAAGGAGTAGGCAACCCTAAAGTCTCCTTGAGTTAACAATGAGTTCTTGCCAATCTGCAAGATTTATTCCTATGTCTAAAAGTAGATAACCTAATAGTTAATTGGAAATTCTATTTCAGTTAACTGATTCTAAACTAAAAGAGAACTCCAATATACAAAGTGCCTCCAAAATAGACATCCATAATTAGTGGAAATAGACATGCACGATCAGTGGGATAGTGAGTTAACTTGGAAAGAGGCATCAAGTTAACTCTTGTTGTCATAAATGCTATTTTGGAGGGGTAGGACGTCCTAACTGAGCGTTTACACCTCATCACCTCGAGTCAACAATTCCTCTAACTAGTCGTTGACTGCCTCTGCATTTGGGCAACTAATAATGCGTAAGATGATGACGTGTCGTCGTAGCATTTCCTCACCACCCACAATCTGTGCTTGATATTCAATAGTCTTGGCAGTTGTGTCATCTAGCTTTGCCGACATGGCTGCGATCTGACTTAACCTGCAGTCAATAGGATCACCACAGAAACTGCTATGGATGAGATCCTGAAATTGTGTTTGTACCTCAGCTAGCTCAACATATGCACCTCCTTCATGCTGGTAAAGGCAAGGGATGGATGTTACCAATGTTTTCACGAACTTGATAACACCTGCCACAATCTGTTGGTACTCAATCAATTCCACAGAGTTGGTATCATAGGCTTTCACTTTGTATGCAAGCTGTTCTTTCCAAGAGAAAAGATGTTGCTTGTTCTCCTTTGTGGTAATTGAATTGTACGCCATCTGCAAGTCTAAGATAGTGATCTCATCCCCAGGCCTCTTCTCTGTTGCATCTTGCTTTGATTGCTGAATCTCCGCGCGGAGGTCATGGGCTTTGTACCTTAGCTGGTACAACTCTGCAAGTATACACCGGCCCTTGATGATGAATTCTTCCACTTGATTTCTCAAGTGTTTTCCATATAGGATCAGCTGACGGTGATTTTGTTCCGCGGGGAGGTCTAGCATCTCTCGAGGCAAGGCTGAGATGTTTGGTGTACCATGCATCAAGTTGGATATATACATTCGCAACTATTGGTTTTCAGCCTTTAGGGCTGCTTTGTCTTTACCGTCCTTTGCCATTCTTTCTTTGACACTCACTGACGTGACTTCAAGGAGATCTGCTTCAACCTGACGTGTGGTCTTACCGAGGTTGACCTTCAACAAGGTGAATTCATCAACCTCTACCTCATTTGCATTTTTGTCTTCAGGTGGTGCAGCGGTCTCAATGACAATTTCATTGTCAGCATTCTTTCCCACATGGACCTACTTCTTGAGCTTCTTCTCTAGCACGTTTTGAGGAACATGATTGAATTCTGTGAAGTCTAGTTGGTAGGATGGCCTCTCTCTCTTCCTTCCTAGGAGGTTCTCAAGCCAAAATGAATCTTGACTAACCTCGCTAGAAGGATGAATGTTAGGCCCGTGAATTCTTGACGAGTGGGATTGCGTTGTGATGTCGCGTGGTGGCGAATCCAAGTCAATATGGACCGGTGACTGCTGCGGTGGTGGCGAAATGGGAGGCTCTGCTTCCATCTTTGGTACTGCATTAGCTATAACTATTTCTATCATTGGCTCTGTCTCAGCTATAATTGTCTCAATCACTGGCTCAACTGTGTTTGTGGCTGTCTCCACATGTACCTCTTGCTGATTTGTATCAACAATTGGCATTCTTCCCCTTGTATGACTTGATATTTTGGCTCCTCTAGGAGGGTTACTCCATGTTTTCTATCTGGGCTTAGCCCTTGACGTGGAAGGTAGTGAAGAATGAATCGGTGGCTGCTCTGTGCTGAGAATAACTACCTTCCTTGTCCTTTTATTGTCCAAGTAGAGTTGGCTATTTCTGACAACTCTATTGGTTCTTTCCTTAATAGACGTACTTTCCTTGGCATACCAATCCACTGCTTGAAGAGGTTGTGAGTCAACCTGATCTACGAAGAATAATTTCCCCATCATCAGCAGATAGTCCTTCCACGTCCTTTGACAAGAAGTCAACAATTTGTGGAAGTCTGAACCGACTGTAATTGTGTCTTCATACTTCAAACTCATCTTCACAGTTGAACCAATAGTCCTCCATGGAAGACTTATGTGAAGAGTATTGACCAAGGCGTGTTGCATAATGACCCCAAGGATCATAGGACTGTCTTTCGATGAGATACTTAAGGTTAAGTCTCACCATCTCCTGGCCCATAGCCTTGGCATCAATTGTTGTCTTGCACTTGTAAAGTCCCATCTCAAAAGGAAAGTTTGCGGCTGTCTTGTGTTTGTGACGCAAAAGAGTATGTACTTCGTGTAACTGTTGCAAGAACTCCATGAAGACCACTCTATATGACGAATAGCGAGGTAACATGGCGAGATGACCCGAGTACCCATACACGCGGATGGAGGTGAAAGTGGGGAATTGGATGAACCAATCCGCCCAATCTACGATTGCCTCCTTGGCTACTGGTGATATGCGTATATGCAACTCATGATCGAGGTCTCTCACGGTGTGCATTAGGAAGAGATCATTTACTTGCTTGAAATGTCTTTTTGATTGTGTGAACTCAAGCTACGAGAAATACTCGTGAACCTTTTGCACACCCAAAGTTCCCACATTGTTCAACACTCTAAACTGGCCTTGGAAGGCTATCAGATATACGAGATATGAACACATGTGAAACCTGTGAGCCTCTATGAAACCAGTCATTTACTTGTGGAGAGTATCACTGATTAGGGTGGGCCAGTCATAATGTTCTCTGTTGCTCACAATTTTGGCGATGACATAGTAAGTCCATGACTGAAATTTGTTTGCCTCTTCTTGACCACTGATGCGGTTGAGTAGAGTGATCATTATTCATATTCATCTCTGAACTCTCCACGTCCTACATTCTTCGGCAAGTTGGCTCTTTTCTCTTTAAGCCATTTTTCTGCCATTGTCTTCTGACACTTGTCTTTTGATGCATCGAATGCCTTTTCGCACTCTCTCATAGATATGACCACGTTTGCGGCACATGGTGGAATGGCGAAGCACCTTTTGATATCCGTAGGCTTGAGGCTATATATCAGTCGCCCGTCCACTGATCGAATCTCCCGTGTGGTAGGGTTGTAATGCTTAATACAAGCTATTACAAATTCCACACTGTGTGCTAAGATGGGAATTGACACTGCCTCAAGCAATCCGGATTGCTCGATGTTCTATAATGTGCATTAGTCTATGCCTTCCAACTTTTCTGAGTTGACCTCTGGGTGTGTCTGATGCAGATCGGTGTCTATCGTTTTCAGGAAGTCATGAACTGAGACCGTTTTGGTCTTGTATTCAACTTGGGAGAATTGCATTTTGAAAACCTTGAAGATTGACTGGGCACATGATACTGTTCAGACAACTTTTCTGCAATTGCTAAAAATAGCCTTGTCGGGGGGTAATTTTTATGAAAAAATCTGAGATGTGGGTTTTGTTGGGAATAATTATTTGAATGGACCTAGAATGTCAGAAATTCCAAAAAATCACTTTTCCTCGTACATGCAAGAATTTCTCGGGCCAGAAGCTTTAGAAGCAATAGAAGCAGTGAAGAATTATTTTTCTTGAAAAATCTGACACATGGGTATTGTAGGCGCTTCAAAGCTGAACAAACCTAGTTTGTTTGTTTTTTGAAATTATGACTTTTTTTGAAAACCCTAAAAAAATAGGGGCAACAGGGCTACTTTTTCTGGAAAAATATGACATGTGGGTTTTGCTGACACTGCTGTGCTGATCATACCTAGAAGGTCAGATCTGTGAAAAAACTCTGTTTACTTGGACATGCAAGAAGATCTAAGACAAGAATTGAAGAAAAAGACAGAAAAAAGTTTGAAAGTTATAAACTGCCTCTTTGGATCTTGAAGAAAATCACGCCTGAAGATGTAACCTCTGATAAATTGTTCTTCTGTGCAACTAATTCTTGAAAACATGAAGAACGTTGAGAAAGCCTTCTGTCAGATCTTCAAATGATACTCGGAGAGAAAAATATTCATTCTTGAGCTTCAACCTGCAAAGAAAGATAATGCATAATGATGCTTTGCAAACATTCTATTCCATTGGTGTGCATAAGAGTGTCGAGGCACATCAATGAAGAAGAGTTCAACCAGCATAAGGAATTTCAATTTTATTTGGCATGTGCTAGTTAGTAGGTGCACACCCATCCAAGGTATCAACTTGAATTTTTTTTGAAATAATAAGAACATGGTAGTGTCCACCACCAAGGCACAACACATCTTCACATTGAATAAAAAAAAAAAATCAGTAGTGGTGCATGCCTAACCCATTGCACACACCACATAACTGATTTTAATTATGAAAAAAATTAGGCTCCTTCTATATAGGCACACACCTATTCTCCTAAAATAGCATTTCAAAAAAAATTAAAAAAAGAAAGCTTATTCTAGCCAACTTAGGCCAGGCGCCCGCATTGTAAGGATTTAACTCTTGGGAATAGCCTTTGAACAATAAAAGCAGTGTTAGCAGTGTTGGAATTTGAGATGAGATTGTCTATTTAAGAAGTCTTTTACACTTCTTTTCTCCTACAGAAGAAGCAAAAATTTATTCAATTACAGCATTTACATCAAAGTTTAGAAGTAGAAACAACATTTTAAAGACAATTTTTGCAGAATTTCAAGATCAATATTAGAAAATTGCTTTTCCAGGCCTCTACCACCATGAACAGCAGCTGTCAGCTGTAGGTGAACATTTTTGAAGAAAGGTCATCATAACAGCAGTAGAAGAAGGATTCCCTTCAAATTCTCTCAATTTTCTAATCATATTTACAAAAAAGAGGTAAATTTTGTCTTAAATCAGCAAGATGTTAGAAGGAGTTTTAATTGACTATTCTTCATTCTCTAAAATGCAATATTTAGCACTCACTTCGGAGGTACCCTCGGTCCTCACGCATGAATATTCCAAAGTGTGGGAAATTGACTTATGTCATGTTTCATTGGAAGGATTCATTCTTGAAGAAAATATCAAAGGAAGAAAAGTGGCGAAGAAGTTAATGGATTATGGCCTTGTCTAGATGGGTTGATTTCCAATTTAGATGGGTTGATTTCCAATTTCAGTGAAAAACTTAGAATTTGTTTTGGCTTGCGTGAAGCAGTATGATCCCAAAAAGAGAGATGATATCTATTGATGGGCAAGTGTTATGCACACTCAAATCTGACGACATTGAGTTCACCTTCTCCATACCTCCATATGAGGAGTCACTTGAAGTAGATCTTGAGGGTGCTAAAAAGGCTTGGAACAAATACTTTGGTAGAATGCCAAAAGCAAGTAGCCAAGCATTGGCTGAAACAGAAGAAAAGAATTTTGCCAAAGAATTTGGGATGAAGAGAATTCAAAGATGAGTTTGCATTCGTGATCACTCTTCTCAGTTGAGTCACATATCAAGAGGAAGATCACAATTTCACAGTGTGGATGTTTTACCTCATGAGTATCATACATATGCAATGATAGCGAGCACTTTGATTGGGTTGCCTTGGTTAGTGATTTCTTGCATAAATAGTTGCTAGAATTTGGGAAAACTCACGAGATTTTGAAAGACATCATACTTTGTGTATTTGATGGCTTATCATGGCACATTTAGAGGATTGAACATCATGGATCATGCCAACGTACTTGCACATATAGGCACATCTCGTAGTTGGAGTATTCTAAATCCCTCAAGCATTATAGGAGAGTGAATGATGCTTTTCTCATGTATTTCATTTGGGAGATGGAAAATAAGATGCACATATGGATTTCCAAAAGGGCGAGAGCAATCATATCCAATTGGGGGGGATTGCTTCATTCAACTCTTGGCATTCACCTATATTTGGGATTCACGTCTCATCCATACATGTTGCCGATGTACCCAAGTGATGAGGTTATTTCCATGGAGTATTTTTACCAAGTTTTCAAAATACATTTTCTTTTGAAAGGGAGGCATGAGCCTAGAGTTGGATTTCTGATCCAATTGGGAATCCACAAATACAGATTGTAAATTCATCAACGAGGAAATGGTCCAATAAAACTTCAAATATCTTTATGAAAAGTACACTTATGATGCAAAGGGCATTGTGCAGTTAATGTTGGGAAACAAGTTTATGCACATTCCAAGGATTGAGGATTATTGGGAAAATTGTGTAGATGAGTCTGAGGTGCAAAAAAGGGATTTTTGTCGCCCAATAGTATGCCAAATTGCTGATTTTTTATTAGAGGATGTGGAAGGTATTTCAGATGACGAGGATGATGTCTTATCACAACAATTCATGAGAAACAAAATAGAGGAGCAACCTTTGTCTCTGGTCAATTTGTCAAGCAAAGAGGTGGTTTCGAATCAAGAGAGAGAAAATGCAGTTTTCAAGCATAATAGGTTCATTTTGGCTCCAAAATGACAAGGAAAACAATGCCATCAAAGGAGAAGATCCCAATTTCTTGGTTGTTAGTAGAAAAGGCACTTCCACCTCTTTTAGAATGAGTAATAAAGATAAAAGGGAATTGTTGGCATTTCAATTTGCACCTTTGGAGTGCGTATTGGAAACAGACAGCTATGCATAGATAAACTGCTCTTCAAATTAGGAGGGGAAGCTCCCTCTTTTGCTGATTATGCATAAAAAGAAATATTAACTAAATTCCTATCTTTTATCTCAGTTGAGAGCACAAGGTTTATAAAACTCTTTGCGTTGCAGCTGAGGTTTTCTCTGGTTTCGTAATCTCAACCACAACTAGGCCTAAATTTATAACGCTTCTATCTCCTCAGTAAATTTAGAGCAAGAGGATTTAGAAGTAACAAGGAATGATTTGGGTAACTTAGACGAATTGATTCTCAGAATGCATTTGAAGGCTCATTGCTATTTGAGATGTACACTGAAATAGAGTTTATAAAGGCTGAAATAAAGCTTATAAGAAACAACATCAAACGATAAACTTAATCTCCAAATTCCCTCGAAGGCTCATTGCTCTTTCAAGGTATAGATCGAAACAAAGATTATAGAAACAACAATATTTGAAAAATCTTGAGAATTTTGGATCAAAGACTCGTCGTACTTTTGATTTTATTTTCTCAAACTCAATCAATGATTACACTTTTGGGACAGAAAATTGCATGAAAGAAGACAATCATACAACATACGATCAACCAAATAACATTGGACAAAGATTGAACACAAGTACATGAACAACAAGAAAGCGAGAAAAAATAGCTCAGCATTTTGTTATCACAAGTATGGTTAAATTACAATGAGCAAGGTTGCTCTTATTTATAGACACTCAAAGGAGTAGGTAACCCTAAAATCTCCTTGAGTTAACAAACAATTCTTGCCAATCTGCAAAATTTATTCCTATGTGTGATGTCCCCTCGCTAGACAGTTCTCAGGAACAGTGTGTTAGCCCTTTATTGGACCCTTGTGGGCTAGCCAGTTTGGATAGAGGGTCAGTGATGTATTCTGGAGAGTTTGATTGTTCTTGTTTTCAGTGGACAGTGATTGGATCACAGCGAGCGTTGGCATTTCAGGAGTCCACAGCTTCTGACGGCACGGGAATACTCTGAGTTTTGAGCGAGTTATGGTATTTTAAGTGATTAAGTTAATTATTTAACTTAATGTTTTATTAAAGTTACATTGACTTTAATAATATTTTATATCACTTAAAAATGTTCAAAAAAGGGATTTTAATATTTTAATGACTTAAAATATTAAAAAGTGCACTCAAGTATTTTATGGGAACTATTGAAAAGGTCATATTAAAATATTAAAATATTTTAATGATTGCAAAAGGCCGTACTTTCTTGAAATGCGTGCCAATTTGGTATAAAGCATTTCCCTGGCAAATGAAACTCATCTTTTGACCATTTCTCTTTGCCTTGAGCATTTTGCCTGTGCATTCTCCTGTGATCAGGGTTTGAACAAACTGCCATTGAAGAACGATACCTCTTCAGTGTGAGCACTCTTGAGATTGTGGAATATCAGTCGAATCAGTGCATGTTGAGAGCTTCAGCCAGAGGTTCTACAGATTCATACAGAGATTGTTTTACTGAGATTGTTTGTTGTTTGAAATAACTGAGGGTTTCCTTCTGGTGGCGCATCCTTCCACAGCTTCAGAGACTTCCATCAGAGATTCTACCTCTTCTTTTCTTGGCCGTACGGCCTTCATTGGGAATTGTGCCTTGAAAGAGGCGTGTGAAGAAATAAGTTGAAACGCCTCCCTTTGGCTTGGTTTTGGTCTTCCATCATGGGCGCCCAGTATTTCTAGAGCATTGTGTCCAGTTTCTGAGCAGGAGAAATGAGATCTGGAGATTTGGCGTACCTATATGCTTGTTTTCACCATTTCCAGCTGTAGATCTGGCAACTTCTTTATATAAAATAACTGGAGACTTTCGGGTATGTCTGTTATTCATAATCTAATTGTTTCAGTATAATAACAACTTCTGCATTTCCATTTTGTGAGTTTTTGCTTTATATTTCAAATTACAAGCAAAAATATGCTGCGCCCCTTCTCTTCTGTCTATTAAGAATTCTCTAAAAAACTAAAAAAAACATCTAAAGACTTAAGAAAATAAGGGTTTTGAGCTGAGAGCCAGCAGGGCTCATCACAGTGGTATCAGAGCTCACATCCTGCCAGCTTGTGGGGTTTGAGAAATTTATGAAGTCAAATAAAGAGGGTTTTGGCAAGTTCTATTCCAGAGGAGGCCCTAGAAATCAGAGAGGCGACCAAAATCCTTTTCCACCATTTCCGTTTGCAGATCAGGAGGAGGAATTAGATTGGGACAATATGGCGAACAGGGCTGGAGAAAGTTCTCACAGGAATACTTGGGAGGATGAGGACAGAGAAGCTAAAGACGTGCTTAGAGGTATGGTTGCAGGGCAAGAACAGGTGGCAACTATTCTTCAACAACTCAGCACGAATGTTCAAAATTTGTCAATAAACAGAGCTCATAGTTTGGATTCAGATCGAGATGGCAGTATCCATAGAGAGCCACAGAGAATTATAGATCCAGTACGCACCTATGAGAGAGCTACATATCCCACGTTCACCAGAGATGATGCTGAGGAAGTGGACGAAGCTGAACAAGGTGGTGAGATTAATTTTGCAGATAATATTATGGCTATGCATGATGAGTGGGATAACTTGCCACCAAGGGTTAAGGAGCACCTTAACTTTGACAGATTCATGAGCCAGAAGAGAGAGCACACCAGGAACAGGAATGACAGGCGGCCTAGACACAAACAGAATGATCTCAGACAGGCAACCAGCAAACTAACCTTAGTTCACTATGATGGCAGTGGCAGAGTTACAGCACGTGCCTGGGTTAGTAAACTTGATACATTCCTGACACTACGCCCCATGCCTGAGGAGGATGCCATTCGTTTTGCAGCACTTCATCTTGATGGCGTAGCACATGACTGGTGGATTCATGGTATGACTACTCTTCATCATGACAGGATTACCTCGTACCAGGAGTTTACTGATAGACTGGTAGAGAGATTTGACAGAAGGGATCCTGAGCTTTTCTTCAGAGATTTAGCACAGCTGAAACAGTTAGGTAGCTTGGAATCGTACATTGGTGAATTCCAAAGACTATCTGTGATGGTGACAGGGATCTCAGAAAGAAGGCTGATCATCTTGTTCATTGAAGGTCTTTTCGAGCCCATGAAAGGTTGGATAAAAGCATTTGATCCACCTACTTTACAGGAGGCAATGAGGAAAGCTCGCAGCATGGAGCTATCTACACCTCGTAAGCCTTTTAGCTCGAAGCCTACCACCTCATTCACGGAGAATAAATCAGATCCAAAGAAGGCTGATAATGCAGATCAGAAAAAGAAATTTGCAGCCCCTTTAGATCGTGAAACCATGAATGATTTACGAAGAAGAAAACTCTGTTTTTACTGTAAGGGTCCCTATGACTTTAATCATGACTGTCCCCTCAAACCTAAAGGGCAGAACAAGCATATGGAGTGGTTTTACGAGGGAGAAGCGTTGACTGATTTTTCTGATCAGCAAGCTCCAATCTATGATACAGATGGAGAAGAGTCAGAAAATGAGGCAGAAATTGCAGTGGAAACAGAACTTAAGGAGGCTCATATGTCCAGCATGCAGAAAGAGGGTTCTTTCAGACTTCGTGGGATCCTAGCTGGTCAAAGGGTCATATCTCTCCTTGATACAGGTGCAACCCATAACTTCATCGATTCACGGTTAGTGGAGAAACGGGGAATTCAAACTCAGCAGTTTGAAGGCATACGTGTGAAGGTTGCAGATGGATACACTCTCAACTGTGAGAGGATGATACCTGACTTGCCTTTGAAACTTAACAATTTTGAGTTCAAGGCAGATTTTTATGTTGTAAACATGGGAGGTACGGACATAGTACTTGGCATGAAGTGGCTTCATGCAATAGGTGAGTTCACGCTTAATTTGCGTGACATGGAGATGAAATTCACCGTTGATGGCACAAATCATATTCTAAAAGCCATCAAGGACAGCAACCTCAGAGAAATTTCACTCTGTAGAATGGAACGTTTGATTCGTAATGATATGGTAGAGTGGGCTGCTGAGTGCAAGCTAATGCCTTCACAGTTGGATCAGCAAGCTTCTTCATACCATCCAGATGTGCAGGAACTTCGAATCAAACATGCAAAGGTATTCAGTGCTATTCCACCAGGCAGACCTCCGGATAGAGGTATTGAGCATATTATAGAGTTGGATGAGGGCACGAAACCGATTATGATTACTCCTTACCGGCACCCCAAGCGTTTGAAAGATGAGATTGAAAAAACTATTAAGGAGCTGTTAGCTATGGGGCACATTAGGCCGAGTAAGTCACCCTTTGCTTCATCAGTTGTTTTGGTGAAGAAAAAGGATGGTACACTCAGGATGTGTATTGATTACAGAATGCTCAACAGGAAAACAATAAAGAACAGGTATCCTATTCCACGGATAGATGAGTTGATAGACGAGCTTCATGGGGCTTGCTACTTCTCAAAGATTGATTTGAGGACAGGGTATCATCAGATCAGAGTCCGAGAGGAGGACATAGAGAAAACTGCGTTCAGATGTCACTGTGGACACTATGATTTCTTGGTTATGCCATTCGGTTTAACCAATGCTCCAGCCACGTTTCAGTCTACCATGAACCGAGTTTTCCATCCTCACTTGAGGAAATTTGTATTAGTGTTCTTCGACGACATCCTGGTTTATAGCAAATCATGGGAGGAACACATGGTTCACTTGGATGAGGTACTGAGTATACTTGACAGGGAGTCCTTGTACGCCAAGGAGTCCAAGTGTGCTTTAGGCATGGCAGAGCTTTTATATCTGGGACACATCATCAGCGGTGCAGGAGTCAGCATGGATCCAGAGAAGGTTCGAGCCATCATTGATTGGCCTACACCTGAGACATTGACACAGCTCAGGGGATTTGTAGGATTGTGTGCCTTCTATCGTCGGTTTGTTAGTGGGTTCTCGCGGCATGCTGCGCCACTAACTGATTTGACTAAGAAGGGTGCTTTTGAGTGGACACCATTAGCACAAGCGTGCTTTGAGAAGTTCAAACTTCTCATGACTTCGTGTCCTGTTTTGGCTCTACCGGACTTCACTAAACCCTTTGAGTTACATTGCGATGCCAGTGGTGAGGGTATTGGTGCGTTATTATGCAGGATCGACACCCTATAGCTTTTGAGAGCAGAAAGCTAAGAGGGCCTGAACGGGGTTATAGTATCTATGATAAGGAAATGTTGGCTATCATGCATGCGATGGCCAAATTCAGGCAGTACTTGATTGGTAGTAAGTTCACTGTGAAAACCGATCATAATAGTCTGAAGCATTTTCTTGGGCAGCGAGATCTTAATGAGAGACAACAAAAATGGGTCAGCAAGCTTCAGTCTTACGATTTTGACATCTCCTATGTCAAGGGCACTCAGAATGTGGTTGCTGATGCTTTATCTCGCCGTCCTCACTTGAGTTCTATTACACTGGTTTCAGAGGACTGGAGACATCTGATAGTAGCAGAGTATGCTAAGGACCCATGGGCTTCTAGCATAGTAGATGGATCAGTACAGGATGACAGGTATTCACTTGTAGATGACCTTATCATCTACAAAGGGAGGATTTTATTGGTCCCAGGTTCTGAGATGAGGGACAGGGTTTTGAGGTCATTACATGATTCACCCATGGCAGGACATCCCGGTTACTTTAAGACCTATAGGCAGGTACGGGAGAGATTCTCTTGGAAGGGTCTCAAGTCTTATGTTCTCCAGTATGTCAGGGAATGTCTTGTTTGTCAGCAGAACAAGCAAGAGCACACATACCCTGCAGGTCTACTACAGCCGCTTCCTATTCCTGAGAGGAAGTGGGATTGTTTGTCCATGGACTTCATCACGGGCTTGCCAAAAGCTCAAGGGAAGGACAGTATTTTCGTGGTGGTAGATCGATTGACGAAATATGCACACTTTTTCGCAATCACTACTACGCACACGGCTACCCATTGCAGATTTGTTCTTCCATGAGATATTCAGGACTGCACGGTTTACCTCGCAGTATAGTAGGACAGGGACAGCAGATTTATGAGTAACTTCTGGCAGGAGTTATTCAAACTTTGCGGGACAGAGCTCACCCCTAGTACCAGCTACCACCCCCAGACAGATGGGCAGACGGAGATCGTCAACAAATGGGTGGAAGGGTACTTGCGTAACTATAGTTCAGGGCAGCAGAAGGCATGGGTGAGATGGTTATACCTATGTGAGTATTGTTACAATACCACCCATCACATGAGCATCCAGATGACACCTTATCGAGCATTATATGGTTATGACGCTCCGAGCTTTCTTGACTTATTGCTGAGTGACAGTAGAGTTCCCAGTGCTGGTGATTTATTACAGGAGAACCAGGATATTATGAGGGCACTCAGAGAGAATATACAGAAAGCCCAAAATCAGCAAAAACAATATGCTGATCAGAGACGAGTAGAGCGGTCTTTCGAGATCGATGATTTGGTGTACTTGATGCTTCAGCCTTATAGGCAGTCTACCCTTCGTAAGAAGGGCTCTGAGAAACTTAAGCCGCGGTACTATGGACCTTTCAGAGTTGTCAGACGTGTGGGTCAAGTGGCTTATGAGTTGGATCTTCCAGTGGACAGTAGAGTTCACAACGTGTTCCATGTGTCGCGCCTCAAAAAGGCGTTGGGACAACATGTAATTCCTTCTATTGATTTGCCACCCCTGGATGATGAGGGGAAACTAGTTTTGATACCTGAGGCCATTCTGGACTCCAGAGAGCGTCATCTTCGGAGGCGGATCATCAGGGAATATTTGGTTAAGTGGAGGGATCTACCGGCAGAGGATGCGACGTGGGAGAGTGACAGTATCCTTCAGCATCCGGCTTTGAGTTTGCTTGTGGACAAGCAAATTCGGGGAGGGCGGACTGTGATGTCCCCTCGCTAGATAGTTCTCAGGAACAGTGTGTTAGCCCTTTATTGGACCCTTGTGGGCTAGCCAGTTTGGATAGAGGGTCAGTGATGTATTCTGGAGAGTTTGATTGTTCTTGTTTTCAGTGGACAGTGATTGGATCACAGCGAGCGTTGGCATTTCAGGAGTCCACAGCTTCTGACGGCACGGGAATACTCTGAGTTTTGAGCGAGTTATGGTATTTTAAGTGATTAAGTTAATTATTTAACTTAATGTTTTATTAAAGTTACATTGACTTTAATAATATTTTATATCACTTAAAAATGTTCAAAAAGGGATTTTAATATTTTAATGACTTAAAATATTAAAAAGTGCTCAAGTATTTTATGGGAACTATTGAAAAGGTCATATTAAAATATTAAAATATTTTAATGATTGCAAAAGGCCGTACTTTCTTGAAATGCGTGCCAATTTGGTATAAAGCATTTCCCTGGCAAATGAAACTCATCTTTTGACCATTTCTCTTTGCCTTGAGCATTTTGCCTGTGCATTCTCCTGTGATCAGGGTTTGAACAAACTGCCATTGAAGAACGATACCTCTTCAGTGTGAGCACTCTTGAGATTGTGGAATATCAGTCGAATCAGTGCATGTTGAGAGCTTCAGCCAGAGGTTCTACAGATTCATACAGAGATTGTTTTACTGAGATTGTTTGTTGTTTGAAATAACTGAGGGTTTCCTTCTGGTGGCGCATCCTTCCACAGCTTCAGAGACTTCCATCAGAGATTCTACCTCTTCTTTTCTTGGCCGTACGGCCTTCATTGGGAATTGTGCCTTGAAAGAGGCGTGTGAAGAAATAAGTTGAAACGCCTCCCTTTGGCTTGGTTTTGGTCTTCCATCATGGGCGCCCAGTATTTCTAGAGCATTGTGTCCAGTTTCTGAGCAGGAGAAATGAGATCTGGAGATTTGGCGTACCTATATGCTCGTTTTCACCATTTCCAGCTGTAGATCTGGCAACTTCTTTATATAAAATAACTGGAGACTTTCGGGTATGTCTGTTATTCATAATCTAATTGTTTCAGTATAATAACAACTTCTGCATTTCCATTTTGTGAGTTTTTGCTTTATATTTCAAATTACAAGCAAAAATATGCTGCGCGCCTTCTCTTCTGTCTATTAAGAATTCTCTAAAAACTAAAAAAAAACATCTAAAGACTTAAGAAAATAAGGGTTTTGAGCTGAGAGCCAGCAGGGCTCATCACACTATGTCTAAACAAAGGTAACTAATCATTAATTGGAAAGACTACTTCAGTTAACGGATTTTAAAACTAAAACTAACTCCAACTGTACAAAGGTGTCTCCAAAAATAGACATGCATGAAAGGTGGGACAACGAGTTAACTTGGAAAAGGTGTCAAGTTTAACTGCTGTTTTAAATGCTATTTTTGGAAAATGTAGGACGTCCCAACTGGTAGTTCATTGGTTGCCATCTTGAGCAATCATCTACTCCAAGAAGTTGTTAATTGCCTCATCATCTAGAGATCGTCACATGCCTTAACTGTCAGTTTACTACTCGTCAGCAACTTGAGCAATCTTGGAAATATCTGCACAGTTCAACTGGAAGTTCACTGATTGGTAACTTTGGCGGCTCTGTAACTGGAGTGATGACCTCCGTTTCTTTTGCAGCTTTATGTTTTTGACGCTTTTCTTGATTTTTCTCAATGGAAGAGTGTTGCAGGATGAAACCGTGAAGTTTGATTGTGAACACTCTAGTTGTGAGAAATGCTCACGAACTCGCTGCACACTCAAAGTTCCAACGGTATTCAACCCTCTAAACTGGCCTTGAAAGGCTATCAGATATATGAGGTATGAAACCATATGGAATCCGTGGACTTTGAGTGTCTACGCCTATCAATTTGTCCAAATCAACCTCAAATGTGCTCAATGTAAATCAGTGTCAGCTGTCTTTAGGAAATCATGAAGCAAGACTGATTTGGTCTTGAATTCAACTTGAGAGAACTGCATACTGAAAATCTGGAAGAATTACTCAGCACATGCCTATACTCTGAACAACTTTTTCTGTAGAGGCTAAAAATAGCTTCGCCGAGGGGTAGTTTTTATGAAAAATTCTGAGACGTGGGTTTTGTTGAGAATATTTTTTTTAACAAACCCAAAACGCCAGATTTTCCAAAAGATGACTTTTTCTTAGACATGCAACAACCCCTTAGAAGTAGAGTGCTAGAGACAACGAGACACTTTTTTCTCGAAAAATTCTAACACATGGGTTTTGTAGGCGCCTTTGTGCTAAGCAAACCCAGAATGTTAGTTTCTAAAAGAAATGACTTTTTGTAGAAACCTTAAAAAGTGGCGGTAGTGGGGCAATTTTTTTAGAAAATTCTGGCAAGTTGGTTTGGTGGCCAATGTTGTGCTGAACGAACCTAGAAGGTCAGATTTGTGAAAAAATGGAGTTTGCCTGGACATGCAAGAAAACCTAAGACAAAAATAGAAGAAATCGTGGGAAAACTTTTCAATCTTCAAGAAGCTTGAAAAAGAAGAGAACCCAGAATGCTTGAAGTTGAAGTTTATGAATTGCTGTTTTTGAATGTGCTGTACCCCAAATTAAAATTTTTGCTACACTTAGGCATTTTGAAGAAATGAGTAAAAGTCTTGTTAAAATTGTCAAAATTGGGAGTTTGCATATCTTGCATGAGGGTCAAAAACTTGAAATTTTCAAAATCTGACAATTTGGGTCTGCTCAAAGCAACCAAGTCTACAAAACCTAGATCTCAATTTTTTGGCCCTAAATTTTAGGAAAATTTCTATTTTTAGAAACTTTCTAAATAGAACTTTTTTCTGGGTTTCTTTTGAAATGGATGCTGGCAAAATTTTCTAAACATAGAATATTTGGCTTCTAGGGTTCAAACTGATTTTGATTGGTCGAAAATACTTCCTCATCAGGTTGGTCCAGTCAGAATCGTAATGTTGTAACCCAAAAATTAAAATTTTTGTTACACTTAGACATTTTGAAGAAATGAGTAAAAGTCTTGTTAAATCAGTCAAAAAGGTCCAAATTTGGGTGTGCATGTCTTGCATGAGGGGTTAAAGTGCAAAATTTTCAAAATATGACGATCTGGGTCTGCTCAGAGTAGCTTAACCTACAAAACCCAGATCTCAGTTTTTCATCCCTAAATTTTAGGAAAACTGCTATTTTTGGAAATTTCCTAAAAATAGTAACTTTTTTTGGGTTTTTCTGGGTTTCTTTCGAAACGGATACTGACAAAATTTTCTAAAAATAGAAAATTTCTAAAAATAGAAAGTTTATCCGCTAGGGTCCAAATTGATTTTGATTGGTTCAAAATACGTCCATATCAGGCTGGTGCAGTCAGAATCTTAAAATAATTAGTTTTGCCCTAGTGGGTCTATTCTACTTTTTCAGAAGTATATGAGGAGCTCCGAGGTCATCAATGGAGGTCAGTCAGCTGCCAGGTGTCAGATTCAATGATCAAGCATCGAACAAAAGACGAAATGATGAACATGCATGTTGAATGAAGAAGGAAGGTGAAATTTACCAGATTTTGACTAAGTCTGCTTGACTTGGGCGCCCCAGGTGAAGAAGAGCGCCCATCTTTTTAGGGCATTAGAAGATGAAATTAGGGTTTATGCCTCCAGTCAAAGTTGCTCGATTCTCTGTCAGCTTCGCAACGGATCCAACGGTGCAGTCAACGGATCGTCCAGTCAACCAGAATTCAGCACTGAACAGGGAAGATCCGCACAGAGGTCAGAACGAGGAAAGTTGAAAATTATAAAAAATTGACTAAGTGTTAGTAAAGTGGGCGCCCCTGGTGAAGAAGGGCGCCCAAGTTTTCAGGGGGTCTATCAGATGAATTTGCAGATGAGTGTCTAATATGATTTCTTCACGGTTGATCTAGCTTTCAAACGAGATACTCAGCACGCCTATCGGAGGTCGCAGTCACCAGATCTGAAGCACTGAACAGAGGGTCCGACGAAGGTTATGAACGAAGATTTAGAAGTAAACACAGAAAAATGAAAAAATAAACTAAGTCTGGTGGAAGTGGGCGCCCCCAGTCAAGATGGGCGCCCAAACTTATGAGGGCTTGAATTTCACTTTTCGACAAAATCTCTCCTAGAGAACCCCCTCCAAAATCCTCTCAGCTTTGTGACAAGCCCAGCGGTCAGTCAATCCGAGTTCCAGATCACCAGATCAGGCAAGATCATCTGTAGAAGTGAAAGGATGAAGAAAGTGAAAAATGGCTAAGTCTGCTTAAGTTGGGCGCCCCTGGAGAGAAAGGGCGCCCAAGATTTTGAGCCCTGAGATGTTAGAATTTGCAGATACGGCTTCTAAGATCACTTCGTCAGTTTTAGTCGAGCTATCCAATGGAGTTGACGGTCAGTCGATCAGATCAGCGTAACTCCTGGAATCGAGATTTCATCAGAAGATCAAAGGGAATGAAGGAATTGAAAATCATGAAAAAATGGCTAACACTGTGAAAGTTTGGAGACCCTGGAGGAAATGGGCTCCCATGAATCTGAAGGTCAAAACGAAGTTTTTCGCCAGAGGTGCCTCCTGAACATCTTTCTCAGAATCAGTCAAGCTCCGCCGTGAAACCTTCAGCTCGTCTGTTGGATCAATCTGCCAACGAGAAATTAGAGGCGAAGTAGCATGTCAAAATGGTGAAAAGTTGAAAATATCAAAAAATAAACTAACACTGGAGGAAGTGGGCGCCAGGTGAAGAAGGGCGCCCAAATTCTCATGCCTTAGAGAAATTTTTGAGATTTTCAAAAAGTTTCAAAATTGCCAAGTGAAGGATGGCGTCCAAGTTCAATGAAGCTGATTTTAGGGTTTTGGAAATAAAAGCAAAGAAAGCAAAACCTAATCCAAAGCCCTAAAGTCTATTTAACATCATTCTTTCATGTATTTTTCATTATTTTTGCAGGTAGCATCCCGAGGAGAAAGTTGGAGCAGCAAGTTTGAAGAATTTTTGTGATTCAAGAATCCATCTTTGCTGGTTTTGCATCAGATTTTTCAAATCAGCAAGCATAAACCCTTGCTTTTTCAAGCTTTTTCATCCAGAAGATCAAATTTTTGAAGGAGAAGGTCAAAGATTTTAATTTTCAGCCATCTGGGTCTCTTCTTCTCGTTCTTCTGAAGAATTTTTCAAGAAACTTTCATCAAGTTGCAGCAGCTTCTTTTTCCTTGCATGTCAATGAAATCCTCAGAGTTTGCAAATTTTGATCATCTGGGTCATCTCAAAACAACCTTCTGAAAAAAACCCATATCACAGCTTTTTTCAAGAAAATTTCAAAACCTAGGGCTGGCTGCTTTTTCGATCAGCCGTTAGGGTTTTGCAAATCTAATCAACTGGGTCCATTTCTAATCTTGTTCTGAACAAAACCCAGGTGCCAACTTTTTTCGGGAAAAATTGAAGAAATTAGGGTTTGCTGCTTTTTCAGGCAAAATTCAAAATTTTCCAAACGGACGATCTGGGTTGTCTTGCAACGAATTTCTGAACAAAACCCATATCTCAGAAAAATTCCTCAAAAATTTGTCCGTTGGAGCACAAAAATCAACATTCTAAAAATAGAAGTTGCTCAGAACTTGTCACAATCAAGGCGAGTTTATAGTCATTCTTCGAATTTTCTGAAATGGAGTACACTCCCAATGTTTTCAAGACTGAATCAGCTCTCTATCACGATTACATCAAAACAGCTGAGACAGACTTGCATCATATCAAGCCGGTGTTCGATCTACATGCCTTGGAGAGAGCAGGCAACACTTCAATCAAGAACCTGGGACATTCTGGACTCCTCGCAGCAGCGTCAATCCCTATATCAGTTCAGAGTCTTGAGTTCGTAATCGCTTGCATTAAGCATTACAACCCGGCTACAAGGGAGATCCAGTTAGCAGACGGTAGATTAATTTGCAGTCTAAAGCCTGATATGATCGAGAAGTGTTTTTCCATTCCCCCATGGCCTGAAAGTGTTACTATCTCAAAGGGTGAATGTGAAAGGATATGGGAGATGCATAAAGAAAAATACAAGAAGAAGATTGTACTGAAGTGAATGAAAGAATAACATAAGACTTTGCCAAGTCACATTTCCATAATGTCAGCAAAGTTCGTGAAAGCGGCGAATGAGGTCGAAGATTTCTTGAGATCTATTGCAGATGCTGAAGATATTCTTGAAAAGCGGTGCTTTGCTGTTGATGGCATAGATGCACCGAACCGGGACACAATCTCTAACTTCCTAGCGGATGTGATCGAGCTTTAAAGCAGCTTTCTTCCAGAAGCTTTCTTTCTATTCTTGGAATAAACCTTATCCATTCTTTGAGGATAGAAAGAAAATAAAATGTAATAGTTGGCGTTTCCCGCTTTTTATGCTTTCGTAGGGTTTTAGATGTTATCTTCTTTCTAGATTTAGTAATAAAGCTTGCTTGCTGAGCAAGCCCTAGATTGTGAAAGCAAGGAGATTTTAGGGTTCCCTACTCCTCTGCTTCTCCATAAATAAGAGCCTTTGCTCATTAGTTTTCTTTAACGGTTATTGTGTTAGCAAATTGCGAGCCTGTATTGCAGCAAGTTGTTATTCAGTTTCAGTTCACTTGTGTTGTGATAGCAAATTGTTGAGCCTCTTTAGCCAACAAGGAGTTAGTGTGATTGTTGTTTCTATTGTGTAAGAATAAGATTGCAAGCCTCTTTAGCTGCAATTTCTTATTCAAGGCATGTTAGAAGTGAGCTTTGTTCCAGAATTTGAGTAATAAAATCATGAGCCTCCTTTGCCTTGATATAAAATCTCTGACTTCCGTTATTTGTGTTTTACTTTTATGATCTTGATTTCAACTTACATTGAAGTGTGTAGATGTTCGTTGAGAAAGAGTTTATCGAAGTATTTTGTCAGAAAATCTACCTTGTTCATTTCTAGTTTCTCTTGCTCTGCTTATTACTTGAGAAGTTAGAAACGTCTTTAGTTTAAGTTAGTCATAGTTGAAGTTCTTAAATCAGAAAATCTCAGCTGCGGCGTTTGTGTTTTATAAACCTTGTGCTCTAGCTGATCAAAAAGATAGGCAACTTAGTTTTTAGTTTACTTTCTTTCGCAACATCAGCAAGAGGGAGCTTCCCCTCCTAATTTGAAGAGCAGTTTATCTGTGCATAGCTGTTCATTTCAAATACGCATTCCAGAGGTGCGAATTTAAACGCCAACACGTAAAAAGATCAGTTTTTCCCTAGTGGGTCTATTCTGCTTTTCCAGGAGCTCCAAGGTCATTAATGGAGGTTAGTCAACTGCCAGGTGTCAGATTCAGAGTCTTAGGCACTGCTCAGATCAAGAAATTGCAACAGATGATAGAGGGACAAAGAACGAAGAATGGAAGTTGAAGAATCATGAAAATTGCAAAATTTTGGCTCTCTAGAAAGCTTAGGCGCCCCTACCCAGTCTAGGCGCCTAGGATTTTGCGCCTTAGAAAATTTTCATCTCCAATAGCTGAAGCAATGGCAAGCACGTGGAATGAAGGAAAAAGTTGAAATTTGCAAATTAAAAACTAAAACTGCCAAGCATGGGCGCCCCAAGAGGAGATAGGCACCCAACTTTTCAAGAGGTCAAATGATGGAATTAGGGTTTGTGCTCCCAGACAATGTTGCTCAGAATCCTCCTAGCTCCGTAGTGAATCCATTAGCACAGTCATCTAATCAGTTAGTCTACCAGAATTGAAGATCGAACAGAGAAGTCTTAGCAAAGAAGTAGAATGCAAATCATGAAAAATTTAGAAAATCAACTAAGTTTGGAAATTCTGGGCACCCCAGGTAGCCAGGGGTGCCTAGGGTTTTGGAGGCTCAAATCCAACAATTAGGGTTTTCCATATCAGTCAATCTCTTTAGAATTCTGCCAGCTTCGCAGTGAATATCTTAGCTTGATCAACAAACTCATCAACTGCTGGCAAATTCAGATCGAGTGGAGGACACAACATGAGATGAAAATTGAAGATTGAAAAATGCTTAAAAATGACTAAGTCTGGAAGTAATGGGCGCCCCAGCTAGCCAAGGGCGCCTAAGGATTTGAACATCCAGAAGGTGAATTAGGGTTAGTCATCTCCAAAACATTTCTTCAGAATTGAACCAGCTCTTCAACGGATTCAACGGCAAGCTCGTCAGATTTGTTAAGCATTAGAAATGTCAAATTGAACGGAGGGATAAAATTGTGCAGAATGGAGAAAGTCAAAGTTGAAAGTTGAAAATCCATAAAATAATCTCTCTGAGCAATAAAGGCGCCCTTGGTAGCCAAGGGCACCCAAACTGTTGAGGCCCTAAAATCACTTTTCAGGAGATGTCACTCCTAGGAGACCCCCCTCAGAATTGTCTGAGCTATCCAATGAGCCCAACCATTAGTTCATCGGACCTCCTGATTGTCCAAAAACAAGAATTCATCAGAAGATCATAAAAAACACAAAAAATGAGGAAAATGAAAAAATGACTCTCTTGTGATCATGGGTGCCTTAGCTGGCTAGGGGCGCCCAAACATTTGAAGGCTGAGAATCAGTTTTTAGGGTTTGGCACCTCCAGAACAACCTTCTCCAATTCAGCAAGGCTTCACGATGAATCGTTCAACCAGTTCACGGGATCAATCTGGTGGCTAGAATCAAGGATCAAATTGAGGTTAAAAATCAAGCAAAAGTTGAAAATGGTGAAATTTTGGCTGTCTGTCAAGGAAAAGTGCTTCTAGTCAAGAAGGGCACCCAAGGGTTAATGCCTTAGAAAAATTCTCAAAGTTTTTCATCATACATCAGTCAAAAAGTGACCACATTAGATGAACCTACTCAAGATTGGCTTCGAAAGTTTCAAAGTTGGGGAATAAAGCATTTTATTTATCCTCAAAACTTATTTAAGAGGGCTTTGGCATTCATTGTTCACTTTTTGCAGGTTGGAGTCCAGAGGAGGAGACAGATAATTTTCTTCATTTCAAGATTCAAAGGCCAAAACCTGGTGCTTTTTCAGAGTTTTCATATTTTCCGGATCAACACACATAGAGGCTCACTTTTTCATGCTTAATTTTTCCAGCACATCAATTTTCAGAGGAAGGGGGTCATCGTTTTCAGTTTTCAACAATCTGAGTCAGCTTAGTTCATGATTCTCAACAACTTTGGAGAATTTTTCAACTTTCAAGAAACTACTTTTTCCACGCATGTCCAAGAAATCTTCAGTATTTTCAAAATTTGATCAACTGGGTTCATATAAAATGTGATTGTGCACAAAACCCAGCTCTCAACTTAAAAAAAAAAAATCAAAAATTAGGGTTTCTGTTTTTTCAACCAGCCATCAAGAAATTTCAAAAACAAATGATCTGGGTCTTTTTGCAACAAGATTCTCTACAAAACCCATATCTTAAGCACCGTTTGAAGAAGAAAAATTAGCAAGCTAAATTTAGCTTTTGTGCAGAACTTGTCCGAGCATAGTTGAGTTTACAGTCAAACTTCAAGTTTTTCACCATACAATATTCTCCTATGGAATTTAGAGCCAAACAAATGTTGTATCATGATTATCTGAACGAACGATGTTGAGAAGTGCTTTTTCAATACCACCATGAACAAAAAACATCATCATCTCAGTTGAAGAATGTGAAAGGGTGTGGTAAAGGGAAAAAGGACAAGTATTAGAAAAGAGTTGTACAACACTCTTCCGTTGGAAATCAAGAGAAGTGTCAAAAACATAAAGTTACTGAACCGCCAAGTTATCAATTAGTGAGTCATCTTTTGGGGCAGCGATGTTTTTCAAGAATAGAACTCATAAAGCAGCTGAAGAGATCAAAGATTCTCTAAGTTCAATTGTAGAAGGTGAGGAAATCCTGGAAAAGTGGGATTTTGCTATAGATAGTATCAATGCTCCTGATAGAAATGTAGTTTCTAGCTTTTTAGCAGATGTGGTTGAGATTTAAAGCAACAACTTTCTCCCAACTTTCTTTCCATTCTTTTCTCACGCTTCCTTTCTATTCTTGGTTCAGGCTTATCCCTTCTTTGAGAAAGAAAAGAAAACAAGATGTAATAGTTGGCACTTTCCCTATTTTTATGCTTTCATAGGTTGTTAGATGCTTATCTATTTTTAGTTTTAGAAATAAAGCTTGCATGTTGGCAAGTCTTAGTTGTAAAAGCAAGGAGATTTTAGGGTTCCCTACTCCTCTACTTGTGTATAAATAAGGGCAGCCTTGTCCGTTTTTCTTTAACGGTTATTATGATGGAAAATTGTTGAGCCTATTTTGCTTGCAAGTTGTTGTTCAGTTAGTGTAAGAGCAACCTTGTATGACTCTTTAGCTGCAAGTTATTGTTCAATGCATGTGTCTTGTGTCAATGTATTCTGGTTTGATGGCTAAACTGTAAGCCTATTTTGCTACAATCTTGCTGTCCTAGAAGTGTAATCTTTGTTACCTGAGATTTGAGAAATAAAGTCTCGTGCCTACTTTGCCTTGATATAATGTCTTAGATTTCCGTCTTATGTGTTATGCTTATATGATCTCTATTTCAGCTTGCATTGAAAGTAAGTAGATGTGCGTTGGAAAAAAGTTTATTTAAGTATTTATGTCAAATAATCCTTGTTCATTTCTAACTCTCTTGCTTTGTGTTTACTTGAGTAGTTAGAAACGTCATTAGAGTAGGCTTAGTCGTAGTTGAACTCCTAAAAGAGAAAATCTCAACTGCGACGCTTGAGTTTTATAACCTTGTGCTCTTAGCTGAACAAAAAGATTGGAAAATTAGTTTAGTTTACTTTCTTTTAAGCAACATTAGCAAAGAGGGAGCTTCCCCTCCTAATTCGAAGAGCAGTTTATTTGTACATAGCTGTTCGTTTCTAATCCTCATTCCAGAGGTGTGAATTGAAATGCCAATAGAATGTTGATGCCTGGAGATATGATCTCTGGAAAAACATCCTTCTGTGCAAACTGAACCTGGAAATATGAAGAAAATTGAAAATGGCCTTTGTTTGATCCTTCAAATGGCATTGTGAAGAAAAAATATGTGTTCGCTCTTCAACTTGCAAAGAATAATGAAGAAAAGACGCCTAGATGCTTGATAAATATCAATTTGGAGGTGGAAGCATCAGTTAGGGCATTCCAAAACCTGATTGAGGAGACAATTTGCGTGATTGATTGTTAACTAAAGTTTTCCTCAAATTTTGGGACGCCTAGGCATGAGGAAGCCTTCAAAAATTGTAACTCAAGTCAAACTGGGCCCACTTTGACTTTAGGCATCCAAGTTTCACCAGTGTTAGCATATTTTTGAAGAATTGTCATTTTCTGTGATGAATTGCCTCTGTTTGATCCTGAATTTTGGATGCCTGATTGATCTTGAGGCTTGGCTGACAAATTCACTGCAGATTATGATCAAATTTGAGGAGATGTTCTTGGGAGTTGAAAACTCTGAAAATGCTTTCTAGTGGCTTGAATTCTTGGGCGCCTTCTTGAGATTAGTTTTTTCTTGCCAGTGTTAACCAATTTTCGGATGGTTTTCAATTTGTACAATTTTGACCTCCCGTGCTTTGATCTGCAGTTGTCGGTGATTGATGATTCTCGCGGGTTGGATGTTGAAACCATTTCGAAGCTGGAAGAATCCTGGAAAGGATGACTGGTTGTGCAAGCTTTGAAAACTGATTCAAGGGGTTCAAATTCCTAGGCGCCCCTGGCCTGCAGGGGCACTTTTGTGCTTATGAGACACAACTTTCACTTTGCAACCCTTGACAAAATGCTCCAGTTCGGTCCTCGTTGCTAGGAGTTGACTGCACTGATATATCTGCTGACGGACTCGTCGCGAAGATTGATCAACTTTGAGGAGGTCTCCTTGGAAGCTGCGAAGCACGAAAGCTGCATCTGGTGCTCCAAAAAGTTGGGCACCTTTTGGTAGAAGGGTGCATTTTCCTCTATACTTAGCCAATTTTTCATGTTTTTCAACTTGCCTTCACTTTCAGCGTTTCACACTTGATATTCGTTTATGAGCGTTTGATAGGTCCCTTGAGTTGGCAGCCGGATTCATCACAAAGCTAGAAGGATTCTGAGCAGATGTCCTGGAGAAAATAGCTGCTAAAAACCACATTTGACTGCTCAAAATGTTGGGTGCCCTTGGCTTGCAGGGGTGCATTTTGCTCTGATGAACTTCATTTTATCCTTCGTTTTACGTGTCTATTTGATTAACAACCACTTGCGTTTGATAGGTCCTCTGAGTTTGCAAATGGATATGTTGCAAAGCTGGGTTGAATCCGGAAAGATCCTCTGGAGATGGCTAACCCAAATTCTGAATTTTGAGTAGTTTCTTTTCTGGGCACCCCTGGCCTATAGGGGTGCATTTCCCTTGATAAACTGCCATTTTTTGATGTTTCTCGTTTTCAACATCTTTCGCTTGATCCTTGTTCATTGGTGTTTGATGAACCTGTTGAACTAGCTTGGCATTCTGTTGGAAAGCTTGCAAAATTCTGAAGAGGATGATAGGTTTTGCAAATCTTAACAACTGTATTTGATCCCTTGAATTCATGGGCGTCCTTGGCTAGCAGGGGTGCATTTTGGCTCCAGAGTTAGTCATTTTTGATGATTTTCATCCTTCTTGAGCTTCCTGTTCACCGTGTCGTCGACTATGTTGACTGTGATCACTGTCCCCCGACTACGCTTGCTATTCGCGTGCAACACCAACACCGGCTGTTCATGTGTTTGTCGACTGCGTCGTCACCGTTGTTGATGTGTTGATTGTGTTTGTTGTTGTGTGTGCGTGTGTTACATCCCAAATTGTGAAGTTACTATTTACCGTTGCTAGATAGGGTAAATGTGAATGTAATGTGAATTTTGGAGAAGAATTAATGATGCTTGTACCTTATTTTCATTTGATGTTATTCATGGTGAAATACTACATAAAGGAGAATAGATGGTTATTGAATTGTGAATATTCTAACTTTTGAAATGTTTATGTATACTGCTTATGTTATGAACATATGACTTCCGAAAGTGTGTGTCAATGGATGCAGGTATATGAACCATTGCTCCAGGGGAGGGGAAGTATCACTTGGGAGAGGAGCTTGGTCGGGTAACCGGTAAAGTAAACTATCTGAGCATACACACACTTCACCTTAGATTGAGTGAACTGAGTCAGTTTGTGTGGGTTATAGGTAAGTCATCCGTAGCTTGTATGTTGGCATTAGGAGTCTTGTCTACTTTTGTACGCTTTTATGAGTGATGTTTATCTGTGTATCTGTCTTGTGGTATTACGATCATTATGTGTAATGTCCCCAATTTAGCCCTATGCTCTTCATTTGGATTTAGCCTATTTCCGGAAATCTGTAGGCTACTCAAATGTGCAAATTTAGGGTTTCCACTTTTAGTAAGTCTTGCTTCCAACTTAGTTTAGCTTTTTGTTGGTTTTGAGGTGAACTTACTATTTTTGGCATTGGCTATTTTTAGTAAGACTAATTTTGGCAGTGGCATCATCAACAGTTTAGCTCAGGTCATCATGCTATTTTTGGCAATCCATCAGTTTCAGTTTTGGCATTGGTTTTGGTTATCTCCTTGGACTAAGTTTTATACTTAGTCAATTTCATGTTTTTAAGTTGTACCCCACGCCTAGGCTTGATGACTTAAAGTTGTTTTTAAAGAGGGGACATTAAGGGGTCTATTTGAGCATTTAATATTTTGATAAATGTTTTATTGTTGCAACTTGAAAATGGATGCCTAAAGGAAGATAAATATTTTATTAATTGAAAAAATAAAGTGAATGTGTGAGAGGTGGCGTCCCTTGGGGAATTTGAACAGTTTCTTGTTGGAGTTACAAGTTGCTTCATTTGCCCAACTGAAGCTTATTTATTGATGCTTTGAGCCTTCATTCTTATCTTTGGAAAATAATGTAAAGTTATGCTGCTGGTTTGAAATCCAGAATCCAGCTAAGGGAAAGCTTATCAAATTTACTCCATTCTTCAGGCCTGAAACTATGGTTCCCTAGATGGTCTATTGGAAGTGTGCTTCATTCAGAAGTGCATATAGAGCATCAAAGTGAAGGAATTGGTGATTTTTATCAGATTTGTGTGTGCTGGTTATTTCATGGCTGTAGGAGATTTTCAAATACAACTCTTTGAGTGATTTTAATTTGGTTGTGGGTATTTGGCTAAACATTTTCTATGCTTGTGGCGAACCTTTGGGTGAAGTTTCAGATTTTATACTTGAGTCTCTAATTTTTAAGAGAGGTCGCCCTCTTCCTAGGGCCGTACCATCTCCATAGCTGCATTGGGATTTGAGCTCATTCATTTGTTGCTGCTTTGTATTGCTTAATTCATGTTATTTGGTTGCCTTGCCTTTAGGAGGCGTTGTGTTTCAGTTATGGAGAGTATTGTGGGAGTTTGTGAGAGAATTAAGCATATTGGTGGTTGTAATGCTTGCTAGTTTGTATTTTGGTTCATTGAAAATTTATATCAGACTTAGCACTTTCCAAGTTATGCTATATTTCATGGGTGCTTAAGATTCTAGTTTCATGTGCACTCAATTTGGAAGTGATTGGAGCATTTTGGATGAAGATAGAAGCAAATTGGTGAAAGTATTCTTGCTGGTCTGAACTAGAGTTTGTTGGAAGTTTATATCAGACTTATTTCTTTCCATTTCGTGCAATCTTTCTTTGGCATCTATGCTGCTAACTTAATGTGCAGTCCATTTGAAGGAGATAGAAGCTCTTTGGGTGAAGATATGACAAATTTAATGATGATCAGCTGCTGTCTCATTGAAGTTTGGTGAAGATTTTTGGGAGTTATTAACATTTGGAAGTTTGCATAGCTGTTGGTTGAGAATCACAGTTTTCTGGTTTGAAAATCAGACCTGGTATGGTTTTTTCCTTGCTATATTCCTCTGGCTTTTCAGTTCATCATTGTAATAAGAAATATTGTAATATTATTGCAGCTGTTTTGGAGCAGATTTCTAATGATATTATTTGTAATAAGATCATTGTAAATGCTGGTAACAGTAGTACTGCCCAGTCATTCTTATTTCAGCATTTATTGTGTTTCATTCACGACATTGTAACCCCTGGATGGTTTACTGCCAATGTGGAAAAAAAACTTGTTAATCTATCTTTTGTACCCACTAAAAAATGGTGAATTCCTACTCATGAGTGGATGCCCGCCGTAGCTAATGAATTAGTTTGAATTGTTGTAGCATTCCCCCCACTGTTTAAGTGGTTGAGCGAAAATCTTTATGGCTGGTTCACCACCTCTTTCAGTTGTCAGTTGTATTTACTTCCAGTTGTAATTCTGTTTCCTCCGCCATATGTTAGCACCTTGCCTTTCAAAGGATCTTGTGTGCACATTCTTGGCGTTGAGTGCAATTTCAGTTTATTCCTCTTTGAAGTTAATGCTAATCCATTTGGTGTAGTGTTGGTTGTGTTGTGAAATTTCCAAGAAAAAACTAAGGGGCATATTTCATTATGATGGTAATTTAAATGGATGTAAGTGAATAGGGAGTGGACATATATACATAAAGGTATATATATAGGTATATACATGTATATATGCACACAACCTATATTATGTGGATATTAATAATATTATATTATTATTGCCTAACGAATTTACATATACATATATATGTATATATACATATCGGATACGGTGACTGGCTTTCGATATGTTATAGTAGGATATATATATATAAATATATATTAATATTATATATATATATATTATTATAAAATAATACACACACACACACATATATATATATATATTATATGAGGTATTTAAATATAATGTATATTATTTGGTACTTTAAATATATATATATATATATATATAATATAATATAATATATATTTCTTATTGACTCTTATTGGGAAATTGAATTATTTCCAAGTCAATCAAATATCATTTTTCAAAGTATGGAAATCGAAATACTATAGAACCAAAATATTTCATGAAGCTTTATTGAATATTTTGAAACGAAATTTGAAAATAACGCTGAAGAAGTCGTGCCTGGAAAATGCGCGTAGAAGATGAAAACATTTGACAGAGTCCTTAGCTTTGAAGCAAATCCAACGCTGGCTGGAAAAGAGGCAAGGTGTATACATTTTAACATGGACCATTTCTCTGATATCTCCAAAATCCGCCATTACTCAAGAATGGCGCCACAACTGAAAGCTGTTTCTGTAGGTATCGATTGGCACCATTTCACCATGTGCCCTTTGAAATTGTCTTCCAGTGCTGGCACAAAATGAAGGCCGACTCACCATGTTGAAATTGAGTAAGGGAGAGAAACTTCACCACATATTGGTTTGAACTGGTTTGATTATTTCTCATTGCAGTGGTGGCAAACCACATGCCATCAGAAGAGGAAATCGTTGGGCTGGGGGTTCTATAAATAGTCGCCCATTCTTCATTATTCACATTCATTAGATTTCATTCACTCTTGATTTGAGAATTCACTCATATGTATTCTGCTTTCACCCAAAAATTTGGATTACCAGTCTATGTTGTTGCCATATGCGCATATTTTTTGAGTAGTATTATTTGCAGTCATTCAAAATAGATTTCTGAGTGGTAATTGATATAGTCTATCTTCATATTTCTGAGAGTCACTAGTATTCAGCAGTATTCATATTTCTGAGTGAGTTGTTTACTTTTGGAGTAAAATGTATTCTACCCAAGGAATACGTTAATTTTATTACTGTTTTCTTGAGAGGAAAAAGGGGAAAACTCGTAAGGAAATCATCATCATCTGGAGAAACTGGAAACCGGACTGAGCTTGGAGTAAAGGCAACTTTTTCTTCAATTGGGAAAATCGTTCACAGGCATGGAATATTCTTCTATTATTCATTTATTAATACTTCTATGCTGTTTGAAAAGTATTTTTGTTTGTGCATAGGAAGAATAAATGTTGTCTTTTGAAAAAGAAAAATGAAGCAATTCTAGCTATGTTTTACATTTTTGTAATAATCTCCATAATAGGAGAATGCTGTTTGCTTTAGATATTAATCTAATAGGCTTGATTAAGTGAAAAGAGTCATTAAGGTGCACCAACTAAGTTATTAAGTTAACTAGGAAAGCTTGTGTTTACCCTAGGAGAAGGCTTAGTATACTTTTGTAAGTAGATTGTTTGAAGGGAGGTTATTTGGGATGACGGACTATCCATTGAAGGGTATACATAGCTTGTGTAATTTACTTAGTAAGTCTAGATTGTATAAAGGTAGGTTATCTGGGATGACGGACTATCCATTGAAGGATATACCTAGCTTGTATAATTACTTAGTAGATTAGATTGTTGTAGGTAAGTTTGGGATGACAAATTATCCAGTGAAGGACCACACCTATGCGTACTGTAAGATGGCCTTAAGTCAAATCAACCCTAAGTAGTGTTTATGATAGATGACTTCATTCGAAGTACCGAATGAGAACACTTTGGCCAAACTAGTGCAATGTACAACATCCACTTAGACTGTGTGATGCTTGAGACTACATTGTTAGTTCACTGTGATCCTTTATGCATGCTAGTTTGGGATTGTGAAATAGCAAGTTCTAGTTATGTAGGACACAACAGTATGCTCAGTTGGGTTGTCGTTATCGGATACTCTACCAATCTCTTCGTTTGAAGGGAAGGGCTATCTACCGAATGGTAGATGTGTGGGGGACTGCATTAAGAGTCTGTGGTTGGCGGAAAAGTGCCCAAGTGATGCTTCTCCTCCACACCAGGCGACATAAGACTCCAAGATTTGAAAGGAAAGGAACCTAGACTGTCTTACTACTATTTGTTCTAAAGCTCATTGGAGCGATGTTTGTAAAGGTATGTATTCTTGTTTCATGTACTTGTGAAATTATAATGAAATGGAATCTTTATTGCAATTTGATATGGCATCTTGTTCATGTGTTATCAATGAGGAAAATAAATTTTTTATTGCAATCACTTGTTAGCACATTTATTTACTCGTATGATGTAAATTAGAAATTTTTACTGTACCAAAGGGTCGGGTCGTTACAGCGTGATCTACAAAGCTTCCAACATTCTAGGCTTAGTTTATTTGTTTTGCATTTTTCAACTTTTTGAAATTCCCCTCCACCGTTGAGCATCTTTCGAGCATCTTTCTCCATAGATTCTTCTGTGCAACCTTTGAAGCTTAGATCTTGATACCTGGTATTGGCCATTTGCCATTGTTGACCTTGAAGGTCCTAACTTTTCTCCTAAAAAAATGAAATAGACCCACCAGAGCAAAACTGACTTTTTCCTGATTTTGATTGGACCAGTGTGTTGTGACGAGGAATAAGCCAATCAAAATCATTTTGAGTCATTTCTGAAAAGATCCTATTTTTAGGGTTTTTCTAAAAATAGGGGCCTGAAACCCTAATTTTAAAATTTTGCAAGTATTTTCTTGACAATAAACCCACAAAAAGCCCATGCTTTGTTTGACCTAAAATTGACTTTTGACGACAATTTTACAAGATTTAGACCATTTTGACCAAAATGCCTTATTGAAGCAAATTTTTTAGTTTGGGTACAACAGGAATGAAAAAGATACTAAGGACAAGGAGAAGGAAAGGGTAGAGAGCAATCCGAAGGTAGGAGTTTTTAGGGAGATTCAAAAGAAGAGGATTGGCATTGCTACACCTATCCAATATGAATAGCCAACATTGGCACCTCTCCCTCCATTGCTTGTTAGAGAACTCTCTCCTAAGGGGGTTATATTCTAACCAGTGCAATTTGAGCCCAAGATATTGTCTCCAATGCAAGATACACCTTCACCCTTTGGTCCTCTAGAATTTGATGAAGTGTAGGTCCAAGTAGAAGTTCCTATGTGGGTGCAAGAGGTAGGTGGGAAAAAGAGGAAAAAGCCTTCAATCAAATTAATTTTGGCACTCTCCACAAATTAGTTGGAGAATGAGCTATGAAGAAGCCTAATCACCAATCCAGGATGACTAAAGCGACAAAGGGAAGTTTGATCATTGAAACAACTATTCCTCTTGAAAACAAGTCCATTCTAGATATGGAGCATGCTGATTTTTAGATCACTAGGATTGCTTTTGGCCCAAGTACTCAGCAAGGTGATGTCAATATGTGGGAGGTTTTGTAGGAAACATAAAGGAAACGGTGATTAAAGATGGAGAGGATACGGTAGCCTTGAAGGCTGAAGTGAAGCAGCTTAGAGAATATATATCTCACCTTCTACATCCCACTTTAGAGCCTACCTTGTTTATACCTCAGGACCTAACTTCTCTAGAAGAGAAAAGACAACTGGATCAGCTAGTTGTATATGGGAGGAATTTGAAGAATTGGCTCAAAGATATTACTAATTAAGGTGCAAAATTGTTGGATAAATTATACCAATTGGCAGCAAATGCAAAGAAAGTCCTCCAAGGGATCGATAATATTGAGAAGTGTATGATAGAAATGATTCCATCATATGGGGAAATTTCTGAGAAGTTGAAGAAGACAGAGGCACTAAGATTTACTAAGGAACAAATGGATAAAGTATTTAACTAGAGAGAGCAGTTATCCTTCCTCATGAGGATTTTAGATGAGGTTTCATCTACTTTTATTTAGTGGAAAAGCAAGTTCTAACTTGAAAAAAATGTTTTGGGGTTTGTCATACGAATTCCATGTAAATATACTAATGATTAGGGACTCATTTCTGACTTAGATGAGGTTCAAGGTGAATTCTAGCAGTTGGTGAAAGAAAAATCTAGTAGAGATCAGCAAGTAGACAATATGCATGTTTTGACGGCAATCGCTACTCATTTCAGAAAGCAAAGAAAGATTCAAAAGATTTCAAGAAATTGGTTTCTGAAGCAAACTTGATTCTTCAAGCCCTGATTGTGCTCTCCGATTTAGTGATAGTGCCAAGGAAAGTTAGAGTAGGTCAATTCCTTCAAAGTTTATAGAAGATTTCACCACTAGGAAATTCTAGTGTAGAGCTGAGTAGTTTTTATAGCTATCCCTATTTTTAGTCTAGTAGACTAAATTCAAGGAGATCTATTTTGGAAACTTCCTATTCTCAAGGGAACTCTATTCTTTGAGTTCTTCTCATGCATAACAAAAAAAAGCTTTGAATAATGTTTTTTAATTTTATAATAAACTCGACTATTAGTTTAGTTGATAGATTGCATGTTTTAGATTAACTTTTAGTGGTCAAGATTAATACATAATAAAGCTTACATGGATGCAAAACTATTCTTGGGATAGAAGTAGTTGTTAAAATTCTTTGATTCATTTTCATGCAATTCTTGTAAATAGTTTAAACAGGTGGCTTTTTGCACTTAAATGATCAATGGTAATTGTCAAGCTTGCTCCTTGCTAAAATTGTTGTTCACTACGTCCTAATTGTTAATGTTTGAATTATTTTATGTTAAATACAATTTGATAGATTTTTGCAAGCTTTGTATTGGAATTGCTTTTGAAAGAAGTGTTACTACTTTGTGTGTTCTTTCATATTTAATACTATGTGTGCTTAAGCCAAATCTTGTCTGAACTTATAATTTTCGATCTCTATATTTAATTAAAAATCATAAGCATCTTCTTTATATTAGTTTATTTTCTGCAATAGATAAGTTCACATACATAAAATTTCTTATCTAGTGTGGATGTGCTGAAAATGCCTTGTGCTCTAGACTAAGAAAACAAAAAAATAGATTTTAATTTAGTTTGCTTACTTTGCATACTTGACAAGCCTTTAAAACTTCCAATCAAGGGTAGCTTTACCTTCCAATTTGAAGAATGGTTTACCGTACACACTGTTCCGTTCTGTGTTGCATCGAAAGGTGTGAGTTGAAACGTTAACATAAATAAATACCTAGTGATCCAGGGTAAACCAATGCCTGATATTGGAATCCTCCTTGTGTCGGGTTGCAGTACTTCTACAAGGTGTGTTGAGTTTCAAAATAATATATGCCTTCTCATGCGTAAGGTTTAGTTAGATCACTTTCAAAAGACTATCTATCTTCTCATGCGAGAAATTTAGCAGGCTAACTTGGCATCTTGTAAATGCCAAGTAGGCTGCAAGCACCATGTGCCATATCAAAAATCCATATCTCTTTAGGCTGGCACATAGATCCATTTCAGTTCAAAATCATTTGTGCAAATAATATGAATATAAAATGTTTAAAAAGAGAAAAATAAACAATTATAAATAATGATATTGGAATCCTCCTTGTCCTGGGTTGTAGTACTTCTACAAGGTGCATTGAGTTTCAAAAGAATATATATCTTTTCATGCTTAAGGTTTAGTTAGATTATCTATCTTCTCATGCTAGAAATTTAGTGGGCTAACCCAACATCTTGTAAATGCCAAGTAGGCTGCAAGCATCACGTGCCATATCAAAACCCATACCCCTTTAGGTTGGCACATAGATCTATTTCAGTTCAAAATTATTTGTGCAAAGAATGAAAAATAAACAATAATAAAAAAGGATAAAATAAAACAACAACAAATTGAAAATAACATATCCATAGCTCAGGGAGAAACCAGAATAGAGGAAAACAGTGCTGAATCTAAATAAATAGGGGAAAACTTTACTGTAACATTCCAGGAGTGTTGTCAACTAGAAGGGAAGCTTTACTTGAAATTTAAACTAGAAGTGCGACCTTACAACACATTTTCATTTAAACAGAGGAAAAATTATACCAGGAATTACTAAATATAAGTTGGATTTTGATGGGAAAACTAAAAGCTTGCCTTTCTAATTAAAATAATCAATTTCATGAACTTTTTCAAATTGGCAGTCAACATATAAATATAACATTTTTAGCAGGGAATTTTTCTTGTTCTCTTCTATGACAAGCGAAAGGTCTTTGAGACGTGATGCTTACAATACTAATTTCCTCAACAGAACAAGCCCAAAAGAATTCCATGTTTGAGACATAGACTTTGAAGAGAGACCAAAGGCCAATACCATTTGTGGTTTGACTTAGAATTCTCATACATGAATGCTTTAAATTGGAACATGGCCACACATCTGGGGAGCTATGGTTGTATTTTGTATTTTCTTATGTTCTTTGTTTAGTTGCCATCAATTTCAAATTTATGCTCATTGTCTTCCATTTACACTCACACATATCTGGCTGATAGTAGTTTTCTGAACGATTTCATCATTTTAGTATTGTCTCATCCAATTTTCTTGTAATAGGTATGCCATACCCGCAGAATTTAGAGACTGCAAAGGAGGTTGAGATGATTGTAAAGGATAATGGAGCTGTTCCTGCAACAATAGCAATCTTGAATGGTGTTCCTCACATAGGTCAGTGTTAATAATTTTGTTATTTTTTAATCATGTTTGTAGCATTTGAGTAGTGATCAAGTAATTAGACATGCGTAAAACTAGTCACAGATATAAAATGGATGATAATGGAGCCTCCCTCTTTTCTAATTCCAAGAAAAATGACCATCTAGGGCGAGGGAAAATAATCATTCTATAACTTAGTTGTTTTTCCTTTTTGGGGAGAACATTGTATATAATATAATAAAATTGCTTGTGTCTTTCTCGTCTTTCTTCATGTACTGTTTCTGCGAAAGGTTGTAAAAAGACACAAAGCAGGGCATCCTTGTGTAAGAACTGCCCTTTGGCTTCTCTGAATCACACCCATTACATCATCTAAGCATATGGACGTGCTTTTTTCCCCAACATACTTTCATATTAAATTAGGGATGCATAATATCGTACTTAGCAAGTTTGAAACCCTATGCCTCTCAAGTGTGGGCAAATCTTTGCCCAATATGCAACAGTTGACACCTTAATTGGATATGCTTTATTACATAAAATCCCAAACATATGATACCTTAATTGCAATCAAGAGGTTATTGTTTCATGTCAACATAGGTGCAAAGCATTGCAGACTGTCCTTGCGATATGTGCATACATGGCAACCATATATGAGAGACTAAGACAATAGGTCTTAGTTAAAGCAAGACCATAATCAAATCATTTACGAATACGTACATTTCACTTCTTCAAAGAACTACACAAAATTATTGTAGAGAGATGGAACAAAATGACCACTCCGCTGCATCTTCTTGCCTTTGCATTGAGTCCCAAATACTATAGTGCTTAGCTCCTTTCTGTGACAACAAGAGTTGCCCCATATAGAGATGCCGAAGTGGCTCAAGTGTACAAGGCAGCACTTTGCAAACTCTTCACTAACCGTGATAGACGTGATGCAGTGAGTTGAGTTCATGGGTTTTGCATGTTCTAACGATTGTGGTCTTGATGCTCTTTGAGACAAGTACATGGTCAATGCTCATAGTTGGTGGTACTTCCATGGCCAAGCATACATGTACCTACAACCTTTTGCAATCAAAATTTTATCCCAAGTAAGTATTATAGTCAAAATCTTTTATCTTTTAAGTTCTATAATTTTATTTATATTTTAATTTTTAAATTTTGTAACCCTTAACTATTTAATTTGGTCTTAATAGTTGCTAGTTCATCTTCATTTGAGAGAAATTGGAGCAAATACTCCATCCCCTGAATAAAGTGCAATAGACTACATTCAAAAAGGCAGAGGACTTGGTGTATGTGCATTCAAACTTGCGGCTCCTTACACACAAAGAAAGTGCCTACAAAGAAGAGGACACAAGGAAGTGGGATATTGAGCTAGAGTGTATTGACTTGGATGCTTCCACTACCCACTTTGCTGCACTTGATGTTGATGATGACTATGAGCCAACTAGTGAGCATGAGAGTGGTAGTGCTAGTGGTAGTGCCAATGCCAGTGCCAGTGGCACTATTTGTGGTGGTTCTAATTTACCACTACATACATCATCTAATATGGATGGTGATGATGATATTTTTGATGACCCATATGATATTTGATCAATGATGGCTGATTGTTGACACTTGACATTATTGTTTTTTAACTTTAATCTATATCATGACATTCGAGTTTGACTAAAATTTGACTATTAATATGGTGGTGGATTTTGAACTTAGTTATTGCTGTAAATATGTATATATTTCTGATTTTTATATGTTTTTGTATCAACGAACCCAAAACAAACCCAACCCCAATTTTTTTTGACCAAACCCGCAAATTGAACCCTCAAACCCGAACCCGAACCCAAACCGTTAACTTAGTATGTAAAAGAAGTTATAAAATTAGAGAAGGTAACTATTAATTAAGATTAGTATGTTAATTAGAATAAAATTAGTATACATAATAGAATGCTGGAAAATTAGAGAATCAAATTGAAGGACCAAAAAATGAACTATAATAGAAGTATACTCTGGAAATGTTAAAAATAGTATAATTACAATATAATAATTGCAAGAGTTGGAGACAAATGATAGGATAAATTCTAAAAAAGAAGATTTGAATGAAAAAGTATAAACCTGTAATTATAACAATAAATCGAAAAAGTATCAAGATTGCAAATCATTATAAATATTAGTAACCAAAACATTAATTTAAGAGAAATACAGAAAATTATAAAATCAAGTTTTGATATTAGAGTGCTATAATTATCCTATTGATATACAAATAGGATTATAATTAAAATTATTGAATCAACAATGAAGAATAGGATAGGAGCAAGATCATTAACAAAAAAGGGGAAGGAGAAATCAAAGAAGAGAACTGAGACAATAAGTGTTCTAAAAGACACAAGAAAGGACATGGGAAAAAATACAGGAAAACAATAGGTAGGAACACTTTAAGTAGGAACAAAGGAGAGCACAAACTACAAACCATATCAGGTAGGTGAGAGGGGGAAGATAAGGATGCTGAAAAAATAGGAGGAAGGATGTGGGATGTGGGAATTCAGGAAAGGGAGGATTTGAGAGGAGGGAGAGGGGATGGAAGAGAGTGACACCAGGAAGAGAGAGAAAAGGTTTTTAGAGAATTTAACAAAGGGCACCATGCCAAACTCAAAGTTCCATCCCTTGTCTTAGTTGAGGTTGGAAGGGTGGTTACTGATTTCAATTGCTTCTCTTAGTTTTCTTTTGAAATAATTTATCTTATTTGGCCAAGACTTAAGCCTCCTCTAGGTAAATGTGGGCTTTGGAAATGCAGGAGTGTTCTACAAGGGCAGATTTAACAACCTGCATATGTCTAATGTTAGTTTTATGCTCCTTGATTCTCATGCTAATTGAATGGCTAGTCTTGCCAATATAGTGCATACCATAGGAAGAGTCAGTCCTATAAACTCTAGGATTTAGATGGAGGTTTGTAGGGTCTTTGGTTCAAGGAATGGGACTTCTTAGAGAAGTAAAAGGCTTGAAAGAGGATTCTAGACATCTTATTGGATATACCTTCAATAAAGGGAGGGTGGCAATAGGGAGAGCACTTGCATCTACATCCTTTGGTTTTGGACTACATCGTGATTTGGCTTGTCTAAACACTTTAGCAATGTGTTTGCTGCTATACCTATTCAATTTGAAGACTTTGGTTAAATGGGAAAGGTCAAGGTCAATGCGATTTGTGTCACAGATGTAAAAAGCCTGAGTAGCTAGAGTCTTTTAAGACACCAACTTTTTGGGTGGGATGGTGATGATAGCGTGTATGGAAGTAGAGATTGGTGTGGATGGCTTTTCTATAGACTTGGTGGGCTAAGGAGCTGCCCATTTTATGATAAGAAGAATATCAAGGAAGGGGAGTTGGTGGTTGTTCTCAAGTTCTTTGGTAAATTTGATGCACCCAACCATGGTATCTTGATGGATCGCAGGAGAGTTGCAAATCTGCTAGAATATGAAACTTTAATTTTGAACCCTCCTTAACACAACATTATAAGCAGATTAAAATTTAATTCTTTGAAGCAATTCATACTTTTCACCTATCTTAGTCTAGCAGATTTGTAACTCTCTTGTGATCAATCAAGATACCATAACTCTTGTAAAAGTCGATGCTTAGTATATAGACATATTTGCAGAAAGTTTTTGCATCATATCTTCAAATCTGGACACACAGATTTTTCATTCTGTCTATTGTGTTGAAATTTCAAATTCATACTTTTATGTTTTGAGAGGAATTTGGGCCTTTTTGATATCTGACAGCTTATTCTGATCTGGGAGTCATTTTCTGTCTCAGGAGGATATGTTCTGGCTAACAGAAATTTTCTGTCTTTGGTATTTTATAAATCGTTTAAAAATTTAAAAATAAAATGCAGGTAAGATTCGGTGATTCATGATTAGAAAAAGAGAAAAAAACTGAAATTGAAATTGCAGTTTTCAAACATGTTCTGGCACTGACAAAGCTCATCTGGCAGACACTGGAATAACAATGGAATGGCAAATTGTGAATTTGGCCATACAGTTAAATCCAAGCTTTGTGGAGAACTAGGGCACATTCACATTCATGTTCTCTATAAATAATTGGTGTCATTAGAGAGGCACTTGAAAATCTCTAGTTTACTTATCTGTGTTTGATGCCTGCCTACGGCAACTTAAGGTCATATATGTAGGAGTAAGATCTAAAATAATATAGTGAATCAACACAAATGATTATAGGTTAGATGAATGAAGGAATATAATTATGTTACAAGGTGTGTGTGTGTAGGGTTGAACCTTAGAATACCATGGTTACTAACTTTGATATGCATTAATTTGGTTCATAAAAAGTCTCCTCTTCTCAAAAATCTTTGACCTCAATGTGCCACTTAAATCTTTTAAATTAGTGATGATAATTTTCTTTGTTAGTTTGATTCATTTGTTGTAAATGAACCCTGTCAACATCCTCACTGTCAAGGAAATATTCAACTCTGACATTAGGGTTCTAAAGCTTTCAGTGATCAAAGTTATAGTTGATACTCATGGATTTTAAGTCTGCAATATTCAAGGAGACTAATTTCAAAGATTAAGTTAGGAGTCGGGACAATACTCAATGCATATGATGATTGATCTAGTATGGATCTATATTGATTTGGTGCATTGTCACTTTGAAGTGTTGATGACATCTCATTTTCTTTCATCATGTGCTTCAAGGACAAAGCCTTTTTAACATAGAAGGGCAAGTTATAGACTCAATCAATAGTTTGTGTATTGTCATTGCATAATGAAGCATCCTTGCTTATTCTTGTCTCATATATTTATATTTACTTTCCTTTCTATCCACTCTATAATATATGTGAATCATAGATCTAAAACCTTGCAAGTTATTCACTGAATTGCAACTAATTGTGAATCAAAAATAGGGAGCAAGCTAGTTGTCCAAAAAATCGCCTCTGAGTTTTGGGCAAGTGCTTGCATAATAACTCACCCAGTAACTTGTAGAAACTTGTCCAGTAACTTGCAAATCCCAAGGTAAAACTCAGCAACCCATTCATGGCTGCAGTCCACCTTCAGAAACAGCCAACAGTGACTTTTTTCCCACATCCTTGACATTGGTTCTTGTGCTTCTGGATTTATTGCATTGATTTTTCAGCTGATTCGATTTGTTTGGAGTGATCTTTGACTGATTTGGCAGATTCATTGATCAGATTTTAAAGCTATGTGACTCTTTTTTTCTGTTCATGTTTTTTGTGAGTACTTGCATGATAACTTGCTCAGTAACTCAAAAAAAATTGCAAATGCTGAACCAAAACTCAGGAATGGGCAGGCAGTTGCAGTCTGCCTTTAAAAAGCCAAAAGTGACATTTTTCCTCATATTTATGACATTTTCTCTTGTGCTTTTGACTTCATTGAATTGAATTTTCAATTAATTAGGATTTGTATGGAGTTATATTTGATTAATTGAGCAAATTTATTTACTGGATTTGAAAGGTATGCAAGTCTTTTCTGTTGTTTTCTATCATTTTTGTTATGTTCAAGTACTTCTAGAGTTTCAGCCTTGTATTTTTTGTTCCTTTTTTCACCTTTTATTCATTTTTTCAGAACTAGGGTTTATGAATTTGCTTGATTGTTTCTTTTGCTAGGGTTTTCAACTTTGCAAATAGAGATGTCATCCACAAGTAATTGTAATGGTGGCAAGGCCAAGGACCTTGATTGGAGGCATGGCACATTAATGGGTCTAGAGGTAGGAATGGTGTACTATTATTATGCTTGAAGAGAGGGGAGGCTTCAGTTGCCTCAAATATCACCTTTAACAAATCTTTGGCTAAGATGTGCAATTGTTTAATTTAGAAGAATTGGAGACTATACGAGAGATGAAGTTTGTCTTTGCTTTATATGAGGAGAATAAATTAGATAAAAAAAGGACAGTTGAGGCAATTGTAGATGTGATGAATTCTTCTCCTAATTTAGAGATTGATGTAGTGGGCTCTTGTCTTGGCCCATGGATATAGGTTCCTCCACCGGAGATAATTCTCATTGGATGTAGTCATAGGGTTTCTTTATTTCACTTAATACTCTTGTCGTGCAACCTTCTCTCATAGGAACATGAAACTAGGATAAGCTTCATGAGGTGAGAATTACAAGCACTATTTTTAGGTTTATAACAACATACAATTTCATGTTGCAAGGAGCCCATATTGAAAGTTGGTCAATACATTGATTGTTGTTCAGAAGGGTTCAAGGCACCTAGTCCATATGATTTGAGCAGGTCTTTGTTGTAGAAAGATGTGAAAAGCATCGAGGTTGAAGATTGGCAATTAAAGGAGAATTCGACACAAAAAGAGCTACACTAGATGGATGGAATAAACCACACTATCCATTTTTTAGTGGTTTTAGGTGGATAGTTGGTGTTCTTGAAGTCAATTCATGCCTCCTACAAAGTGAAAAATGTTTGAGATTTCATGCAATGTGTTGGAGGAGGTGGCCATGTAAGTGGATGTGGATGTTGTCATCCAAATTTTGATCAACAATGCAGTAGCATATGTGGCAGCAAGGAAAATTCTTAAGAAGAGCCACTGATGCAGGGGCATCAAAAATTTTGGGTGTGCACATTTTGATTTTGGATTTTTGCTTTATTTTGTTTAACCGAGTGGTCTTTTGACAAGTGGCAGGCAAGTAATGAGAGCTCAAGACAGATATATTGTGCAAGAAAGAAAGAGGGAAGAGATAACTTTTTTTTATTGGTAAGTGAAAGTTATCAGATTGAGGAAAGGAGGAGCCCAGTAGTTGTGGGGAAAACGGTTTCTTGATTGAGATAGAGAGCAGATTGTGGTGGGGTGTGGCAGAGGAAAAAAGGTGCTGCCTGTGAATGGAGGAGATGAGACGGATTAGGAAGGAGCCGAATAGCTTTAAGGACAGAAGACAAAACCCACAGCAATGCAAGAGCAGAAACATTGATACATGACACATTGGGCAAAGGACGGATATGGGTCAACAAGGAGGTTGAGTTGTAGGAAGAGAAAATACCATGCCAGGAGGAGAAAGATGGAGCTGCGCAGAGGTAATGTATAAAGAGGGGCAGCAAATGATAGGAAAGTTTGAATTGAATAATTTAAATGCATAGTAAGGAGGTAGAGAGCTGGTGCCTATGGAGAGAAAAGGAATGGTGGTAAGGAAGGTCACAGGGATGAAAGTTGAGCAGTTGTGACAAAAAGAAATGTGTACGGAGATGGGTGCGTGTGTATGCCAGAGGCGAGGGTAGCTTAGAAGTAATGGAAGGAAATCATCTTATGTGAAGTTAGGCCATGACGGGTGAGTAATCAGCAAGCCGACACATGAGAAAAAATAGATTGTGATGAGAGCTATTGAGACTACAAGCAGAAGAATTTAGTAGAGACAAGCTGGGTCTTTGTAATTAGGTAATGTACTTACGAAATTGTGAATTGGAAAAAGTTGTAATTGTTATTTGAAATCTTTGATACAGAACATGGTTTCTGTTGATTGTAAAACTGTGGCTAAGAAAGTTTTCCTCGACATGAGAATGGATAGAGTTTTAGTTATTGTGAAATTATGGATTGAATTTAGCTGACAAATGAAATTATCAGATTAATAAAATGATTAGCTGCATAGTATGAAATAAAATGAAGCTTGTGTGTGTGTAAGAACAACATGAGTGAGAGTGTTGTCATCAGCCACCCGACAATTTTTTGTAGCCCTTGTTCTGTCAATTTTATTTATCTTCTAGTTGAGGATACATCCAAACATGGACAGGTGAAAAATGTTGTGGAAGAGGTAAGAAATATCACTATATATATACAACCACCCTTGAGTGCTTAAGAAACTGTTTGTATACTAAAAAAAACGGTGAAGGGAAAATGGTTGTGAAGATTTTTTTGATGATATGTTTGCCACAATCATACATGAGATCCTCAAGGTAATCAAAACTTAAAATTTAATGTTTATGAACTTACAAAATTATCAATTCCATTACTTTGTAAGTTTGTGAAGATTTTTTTGATGATATGTTTGCCACAATCACAAATGAGACCCTCAAGGTAATCAAAACTTAAAATTTAACGTTTATGAACTTACAAAATTATCAATTCCATTACTTTGTAAGTTTGCAACTTATTAATTTTTCATTTGCTTTTTATTTTGTTGTCGTAGCTTAAGCTTATATTGATTTTAATTTGGAACTCTATACTATTTTGTTTTAGGTGATGAAACCTTTGGTTAGGGATGCATGCTTGTGTATAATGATAAAAACTCAATTGGTTAGTTCTGTGAGGCCATGGGCAAGGCCAAGGAGGCCAACCATCCAATATTTTATGGGACCTAAGAAACTATGAAACCTTTCAGTGCAAAATTAATCAAATGTGGAGCAAGCAACTACCCCAACACATAGATGTGGTGGCCTATTACTTGATTCAAATTTTTTTCTTCTTTGATTCCTTTTAGTCTGATTAGGAGTTAATGGAAGTTGTAACAACTACAACCCTCTTGCATGTTCATACTCCATGGGAATCCATGTTTTTGTGGAGAAGAATGGGTTAATACATGTTTCAAATGCTTACAAGTCTACAAGGATGATATTGCTCAGGCCACTGAATTGATTAAAGAACTAACCTACAAGCAAGTCCTCTCTTGGGCATAAACATATTGTTGGGACTTAGTTTGACATTGCTAAAATTTGCTTGAGTCCCAACTCCTTTATGCATTTAGGCCTTATTTTTCCCATCATAGAAAATATATTTGAGAGATTTTCAAGTGGTTCCCATTTGTCAAATTTGCTTAAGTGTTGTTCTCCTTCACCCCCCATGTGCGTATCATATGTTGGAAGTTGCCAAAATTCAAGAAATTTTTAAGTTTGGGGTGTTTTTGGTCATTTTTTGGTGTTTCTATGTGTTTATAGACTTTTAATGAACTACTAGACATTAGTTGCAAGCCTAGTATCTAGTTCTAGGGTCTAGTACTACTTAAAAGTTTTGTAGGGTCTTTCTGCTTCCCCCATTCGTTCCTGTTCCCTTTTTCATCATTTGTGGGATTTGAAACGTGATACAAACATTTCTTCCAACTTTAATCCTCCTCTCTTTTCCTACATAGAATCTTTGCAAAATCTGTTATGCCTTTCTTTCCTTCTCTCCCTCTTTGTGGGATCTTGATACGGATTCCGATATTTGTCCATCCTCTCGATTCCTCATCCACTTCCACATCAAACTTCCACAAAATGCTCCTCAAGCCTTTTGTTCATTTCTTCTTGTGCAAACTTCAACTTGACCTCTGGACATCCAATTTCCTATTTGGACATCTTGTCTTGATGTCTAGTTTTGCATACTTTTCTCACAACTTCTCCATAATGCTTCCATTGCTCTTTTCACCCCCTTTTATGGAGTTTCATTGAACTTCAGGACTCCATTGCCCCCATCTACTTCCAACCTCCAGTCCTAACCCAAAATGCCACATGCCCTATTCTCACATCCCAATCGACCTCAAATTTTCACATTTCTTATAGGTGGTCCCCTACACTCACCAAATCTTTTTAGAATCACCATTAATGCCATATTTGACTCTTACAACTATGAGATTGGTATTTTCCGCCCAAAAAGCGTTGTTCATCCCAAGGGTGTGAATACAAGTTCGAAATAAATGGTAGACGATGAAGCACGACATGCCACCATGAATGTGGTGGTTGGACTTCTAGATGCAGGTGATCTTCATGCCATTTTCAAGTCACCATTTTTGCAGATTTCATGGGATTTCAACTTGTTCTACATGCTACATTAATGACATTTGACTCTCAATTGAATTCTCACAAGGATTCAACAACCAAATAGAATGCTAAAAATATTATTTCATTTTCTAGAACAATAGTTGGTCATTACTTTTTTTCCATGCAACTGCAAGCACTAAAGAGCTTCTTAGGTTTCAAATGTTGCAAGTCCAGTTGGTTGTTGAGCAACTCATTTTGTAAATCATGAAGAGGTAGCTATTTTGTAGCAGCTATCTATAACTAAATGTCTCTTTGGCCATTTGTGGATCTACTAGGAGACTTCAAATTGACGAATTGTGACAGGGTTTTCCTAGCTTAAGGTTTTGTCTTATGTCATGTCCCCGAATTGGAGGTATGGTGATTTAATTAAATTAATTGATTAAGTTGTCCAAAATTGAGAATTTATCAAAATGATAGCTTAATTGATTATTTTAATTAAAATAAAGTGGAGGTATTAAATTATTTATTTATAAAGTTAATCCAATAAATTAATATCAAAATGATGACTTTATATTTAATTGATTTAATAAAGTGACTAAATAAAATAATAAATCATAAAGTCACTTAAAGCAATAAAATAATATAGAACAACATCTTGTGTATCTAGTCCTTTTCCCCTTCAGGCGAATATAGAATAGGATCTAAGGGGGGATTCTTCGATCAGATTTAAATCTGTTATCTATGATTTGGCACTACTTTGTGTGATCTTTGATTTGTATCTTTCAAATTCTATAAGTGTGTAAGTGTAGCAAACAAGAGAACCATTATAATTTTGTGATTTGCATTTCTGGGAAACCTTAGGACATTATATTGGTATCAAAGATTTTGTATCTTGCCAACCTGTTTTTGTAATGCAGATTCATGAGCTTGAGTGACAGAGAATTAAGATATCAACAAAGGGAGAAGAAGAAAGAGGCGACCATGGGTGACAGAGATGAAGACAATTCACAATAATTCATCAAGGAAAGCAAAGAGTTTCAAACCAATATGAGGGATACTATGGTGGAAAAGGTCCAACTTCTAGAGGTTTGAATCAACAACCGAGTGCTGGTAGGCCTAGTCAAAATGGTATTGAAGGGAGCAGCTTTGAGGATGATAGGGTTTTAGGTAACCTGATCCCAAGGTCTTTTAGAGCCTAATTCCTAGAAAGGGAAGGGACAACACCCGGAGAAGAAGAGCAACCCCCTCAAGGAGATGAAATTACAAGACTTCATGATGAATATCATGCCCTAAGCGCTACCATATGACGAGACATGTCTTTCACAAAGTACTATGAGATGAAAACAAGGAATGGGCATAGGAGGAGAAGGTACAAAGAGCAGCCCTAAAAGGATATACAACATCGTTTGAGGAAGATCACCATTCCCACTTTTGATGGGTCTGGGAATTGTTCAGCAAGAGCTTGGTTGAAGAAATTGGACACATACTTCTCTTTGAACCCTATGTTTGAAGATGAGTTCATCAAGTTTGCTACCTTGCATCTAGAGGTAGTGGCCCACGAATGGTGGTATCACGGCATGGTGATCCAGGGACATGATTCAATCACCACCTTGGAAGAATTCAGCCAAAGATTAATGGAAAGGTTCGATAAGAAGGAACCAAATATTCATTTTAGAGAGCTAGCACAATTGAAGCAAGAGGGCATAGTGGAACACCATGTAGCGGAATTCCAGAGGCTTTTGGTGATGGTTCTAGATGTGACAAAAAGGAGAATCATAGTCCTTTTTGTAGAAGGCCTATCTGAACCCCTCAAAGGGTTGGTAAGGGCGTTTGATCCAAGTTCGTTGCAAGAAGCTATTAGGAGAGCACTAAATTTTTAGGATTCAGTTTCCAAGGATAGATTCTATTCCAAGAAGGCATCCCCATTTCTGCAAAAAAAGCCTTCTCAAAAGAACATACCTCCACCCAAGTTTTTACCCCCCAAGTCAAACCAAATTGAGGCATCCAAGAACGAACTCTGTAGGAAAAAGATTTGTAGAGAGTCATGGAAACCAGGCTTTGGTAAAGGGGCAAATACATTATATAGAGGTGGTTTCCGATGGGGAGTTTGAGGCAAAAGAAGCAAAACAAGAGATTGTTGTGGGTGTGTCTGGGCATGACGACCAAGGAGGAGAGCATCCAGGTGGCACACTTGTAGCAGTTTCAGGAGCACCTAGGTATCACTCTTTTTGGATTAGAGGAGTCTTGCGAGGACAAAGGGTGACGGTTTTGATTGACAGTGGGGCCACCCACAATTTCATTAACGAGGGGTTGGTGGTTAAGTTAGGCTCGAAGTCAGAAAGTTTCAAAGGGTTTAATGTCACAGTGGCAGATGGGTATACTATTCCATGCAACCAGAGGATTCAACAGTTGGAGTTGATTTTAGGAGGACATAAGATGCAGGATGATTTTTACATGATTAGTGTTGGCAAGACAAAGTTGGTTTTGGGAGTGCAATGGTTGCACTCGCTTGGAGAATATGCACAGAACTATCAAACCATGGAGTTGAAGTTCAAATCTAATGGGAAGGAGGTTGTTCTTCAGGGCTTATCCAACGGGGGTCCCATGGTGGTTTCAGCTAAGAGAATGGAGAGATCTTTTCGTAGGGGCGAAGTAGCTTGGGAGATCTTACCGCATCAACAACCAATCCATCTTAGACAAGCAATGTAAAGTGTTTAGTGAAATTTCTCCAAGGTTACCACCAAATAGAGGTTTCTAGCATATGATTGAGTTCGAGGAGGAAGCAAAGCCAATAATCACTACGCCTTATCTTCATCCTAGGAGGTACAAGGAGGAGATTGAGAAGGCAATTAAGGAGCTATTGGACATGGGACACATCCGACCAAGCTCTAGCTTGTTTGCCTCTTCCGTTGTGTTGGTCAAGAAGAAAGATGGTACTATGAGGATGTGTATCGATTATAGAGCCCTCAACAAAAAGATAATAAAAATCGCTACCCCATACCCAAGATCGATGAGTTGATAGGTGAGCTTCATGGTGAGGTACTTCTCCAAAATTTACTTACGCTCAGGGTATCATCAGATAAGGGTTCGAGATGAGTATGTGCACAAGATAGCTTTCAGATGTCTCTATGGGCACTTTGAGTTCTTGGTCATGCCATTTGGGTTGACCAATGTGCCTGCCACCTTTCAATCATGCATGAATCAGGTATTTATGTTGGTCTTCTTCGATGATATCTTGATTTTCAGTAAAACATGGGAGGATCACTTGAGGCACATAAATGAAGTGTTTGGCATACTTGAGCAACATTCATTCTACGCCAAGGGATCCAAATGTGAGTTTGATTTGACTGAAATATTAAATTTGGTATTTAAAATTGGTGCCCAAGGGGTTAGCATGGATACGGAAAAGATCAAGGCAATACAAGACTGGCCTAGACCAAGGGTTCGACACAATTGAGGGGATTTGTGGGACTATGCAGCTACTATCGGAGGTTTGTAAAAGGTTTCTCACAACTTGCAGCCCCATTGACGGATTTGACGAAGGGGCTTTCTCTTGGAGCCTTTCAACACAAAGAGCTTTTGACAAGCTTAAGGAGGTAATGAGTTCATGTTATGTTTTGGCTATTCCAGATTTCTCACTTCCTTTCATTTTAGAATGTCATGCTTCAGGGGAGGGGATTGGAGTAGAGTTGATGCAAAATAGACACCCCATAGCATTTGAGAGTAGGAGGCTCAAGGAGATAGAAATGAGCTTCTCTATTTATGACAAGGAGATGTTAGCGATCATGCACACATTGGCCAAATTCAGGTAATACTTGGTTTGTGGGAAGTTTGTGGTGAAAACGGATCATAATAGCTTGAAATTCTTCCTCAATCAAAAGGATTTGAACGATAGATAACAAAAATGTGTAAGTTACAAGCCTATGATTTCGACATTTAGTATGTGAAGGGAAAGAATAATGTGGTGGCTGATGCACTATCTAGGAAGCCTTATTTCTGCTGTATGACTGACGTATTTGTTTATTGGAAGGCTTCTCTAATTACTAAGTATGCCAAGAACACATTTTTTGTCGACATTTTGGATGGGAAGTTGCAAGATGATAGGTACAAAGTGGTGGATGAGCTCATCCTGTACAAAGATAGGGTGTATCTTGTACTAGGATCAAAGGTGAAGGAAAGAATCTTGAGGGCATGTCATGACACACCATTTATTGGTCATCCAGGATACTCTAAGACATACAAGCAAGTAAGGGAACATTTTTCATGGAAAGGGCTAAAAAATGATGTGTTGAAGCATGTTAGGGAATGTATGGTGTGCCAACAAAACAAAATGGAGCATGTTTTTCCAGCTGGGTTGTTGCAGCCCCTACCCATTCGAAATCAGAAATGGGTGAGTATTTCCATGGATTTTATTACGGGCCTTCCAAGGGTGCAAGATAAGGATTGTATCTATGTGGTTGTTGATAGGCTCACTAAATATGCTCATTTTCATGCCATTTCTTCCGAGTGTAGGGCTCCACAAGTTGCTGATCTGTTCTTTAGGGAGATTTTTAAACTTCATAGGCTGCCAAGGAACATTATAAATGTTAGGGATAGTGTTGACGTGGTTTTTGAGACCGCACCAACACAGAATAAAGTTTCCCAACGGACGCTCTATCCTCTCTTGAACAAAGTATTCAGCATGCTAAGATTGCGAGTAAGATCATGCTTTCAACTCCAAGGTTCCTTAAGTGCGAATAGGCTCAGTTTGGCTCGATATGATATTGCTGGTATTTTCAAGGGGACTTACACAATTGTTCGACGGCTAACAACAAACAGTAGACTAAGGGCTTTCGTGCAATTCAAATGATTTGGCAAGTGAGCACGGGTTTCCTAATTCTAACCGGAAATAAACTGAATTAAAAAGGGGGTAGGGCCTAAAAAGTTAATGTTCTAATCTAGGGCATGGAACACGGCGATCAATTCTCACAAACTTCAACCAAGCTCCGTTTTGCCTCTCTTCGGACAGCTTCCGCGGAACTGGTGCAATCTTCAAAGGAGTGACTCAAGATGTTCAAATCACGATTTAGCATGAAGACACCATCACAACGACGCATGCCAACATATAAACCATAATCGAAGTTAAGTTTCACAAAGTTCCAGTTGACCACGCAAGGCGAACCCACCGTTAGCAAGCCCGCTAGTGGTATGGACAAACGAAGTCTTGTTCAAATCGAGCACCACATTCCACAATTGCTAACTACTTGCATGAAATGAAATCTACTTTACTTTAAGCTACTTCAAGATGCTACGTGAATTGGAAGGACGAAGAAGCCTCAACAACTACTCACAACAAAGAAGAATTCACCATCAATGAAGATTCTTTTATTATGAAAGCATACATGACAACTTCTTACAAAGTATCCAAAGGGGAAGACTTTCCTTCCTTTTCAACCTAAACTACTATGCTAAGATATTACAACTAAAGTACCTCCGCTCTACTCTCTAGTCCGAAGTCTAAATTCTACTTCTAATCTAATGAATACAAATGAGGGGGACTCCCCCTTTATATAGCTAGCCAAGTCCCAAAAGACGGCTAGGGTTACAATTAATAGAGTGGCCAGAATCATGCCACCTCAACCCTAAACAAGACTTGCCCTAAAAACCGCCACAAAGGAGAGTGGGGTAATAAATGCGCCATAATGTCCACCATCATCCTTCTAGAAGGTTCCGTTTGTAGATGCGTTCGCACTGTTCTTGATCTTCTTCTCGACTTTTGTTCTTTAACTTCTTTGTCATTTGAGCTAACACTTAGCCAATTTCTTGCAAATTTTCTTCCTTCGAGGTTGAAACTCATAACTTTATCTTCTTCCGAAAGTTGTAATATCATCGCGCTTCATCACTTCAAGTCATCGCGCTCTGGCCTCCACGCTCATCCTGCAAAACAAGCAAGGAAAAGAGTATTAGAACACCTCATAATGTAAACTTAACTCACTTACCAGGATTCTCACGTTCATTGTTCTCCCCTAGCACGACTTTGCTTTCTCCATGATTCTTCATGCCTTAGCCAAATTTTCAACCCATCTTCCTCAAGAGCGTATCATCTTTGAGAAATTCATTTCACCTGCTGGAGCTCTGACAGCCTTGATTTTATTATTCATCTCTGGCTCAAGAAAACTATCTTCACGAAGAATTTGAGCAAATTCACCTAGGCAGCTCCTTTTCAAATTCATCGTCTGGAGGATTTCACCTTGAAAACACATTTTCTTCATTTTTGCCTTAGAAAATTTTCAAATTTCCCTTAAGAAATTCATCAACTTGGTGCCCACTTAAAATCTTCATCTCGGAATCCCCGACAAGTTGTGGAAGACCTTAAAATCAACTCCTCATCGGCAATCTTCAATACCCAGAAGAAAATTTTCTCTGAAACGCGACAAATCCATGGGTACCGAACGAACGGGTTCATTTGATTTTTTTTGAATTTTGGAACCTTAGAAAATATTCTTTCATCAAATTTATTTCATTTCTTCACCCTGGAGCGTATTTCTTTACTCTGACTTGAAAACTTTTATCAACCTCGTGAAGCTGGCAGTCACTGACTTCACCTCAGGCGACTCATCTGTGCTTCAAGAAAAATTCCATCACCCCTCCAGACTTAAGCATTTTTCTAAGGGGAAAAATATTTTGTGCCTTAGAAATTTTTGAATCACTTCGAAAATTTTGCCTTAGAAAATTTTATATCCAACTCGATCAATTTTGCCTGTGAAAATATCAACTTCACTTAGAAAATTTTTCATAGAGGCGCCTGGCACATTTTATCCTCCAACATCTTCACATTTGAAAAATATTCATTTGAAAACCCAACGCCTTAGAAATATTTCATCACGTATCTTATACTTTATTTCATACTTAAGGCGCATAGCACACTGAGAAAAGAGAATCACGCCTTGGGAAATATTTTCAACATATTGCATTTTCAATGCCTAGGAAGTTTGTTTTAACTTCACACTTCACTCCACACTCTAGGCGCATAATACACTTAGCATTTTATTCTCACACTTCACATGCCTTAGGAAATTTCTAACACCTTATAACTCCCATCACTCTTGGCGCCTAGCACTTGATGGAGGATAACGCCCAGCATTTATCTTGAGTTTACCACGCCTTGAAGCATCCTTCACTTTATTTACCTTCTTTCACTCCATTCACTTACCTTTTACCACATAAACTTGAGCGCATTTGGAGGGGTGAGGAAGACAAAACTCTTTGACTTTGTTGACTTTATTCATTTTGGGCGCATTTCAGCCTAGTTGGAGGACGAATTTCTTACTTGGAAAATTCTCATGCATGTTATGCTTGAAGTGGGCGCATTTTACTATGTGTGAAGGATGAGCATCTTTGACCCTTTTGACTCCTTAGCTGCATGGGCGCATTTTGGAGGTTATGAAGCACATGCAACGCCACCTTGCCTTCCTTATTTTGTCTTTACTTGCCATCCTTTGGGCTCATTTCTTATGTGGAGGAGGATAACTTTCTAACGCCTTTCCTTGTGACTTTTCAGCTTCTCATTTTTGTCCTCACATGGCATGATTTGGGCGCATTTTGCCCATGTAGGAGGATGAAAAAGTTGACTTCTTTGACCAGCTTATGACTTGGGCGCATTTTACTATAGGAGGAGGATAAACTTCTTACTTAGAAAAATTTTGAGCTCCAGCTTTTCCTTGAGGGCGCATTTTAGCATGTGTGGAGGATGTAACATGTTGACATTCCTTTGACCACTCCAGCTTTGGGCGCATTTTGCCATGGCAGGAGGATTTGACAGTGACTTAGAATATTTTCATCAACTTATTTCTCCTTGGGCGCACCTGAAGTAGGCTACAGGATGAGACTTAGACTTAGACATTTTTTTACCTTCCTCTGCCAGCGTGCATGCCCCTGCTATTTATAGTAAATCCTCTGATTTTGCATCTCTGGAGCCCGGAATGACTTGAAATTTTGCACACTGGTTCCTTATCGTCTCGTTGTTCTGTCGAAACTGCCACTTTTAGTCACCCTGCTATTTTTAGCCTGTTTCTGAAGGTGGCTTACTATAAATAGTAAGCTCATGTTACGATAGCTCCCAAGCTCGATCGAGTTGAAATTTGGATGAGGCATCCCTCCTGCGTGATGACTTCAATACGGCTAACGAGCGCATGCACTCGAATTTACTATTTTAGCGGTTTCCAAATTGACTTACCTATAAATGAAGTATTAAGTGCTCCGTTATTTCGAAATTTCACCCGTGAGATAGCGATGGATCTTGTCCTTGATGGTTTACATCGGTTTTGAAATTACGACTTTTTACGCCTATTTTTAGGCTCGAGAGTTTAAAACCCTAATTCGCTCTGCATGTATATCAAATGAACTCTGTTTCTCTTCGTTTTTGTGGCACTGCGATCAGCTTGTAATTTTGAACTGCTGGGAAGCGGCTGCCGGGACACACCTGCTAAAAATAGCAAGTTCCTTACTGAGTGAGTATCTCCATTTGCATGTCACACCATCGCGAAGCTCTCGAAAAACCCATCAGGAATCACCCGACATGCAAAAAAAACTCTGACATGCAAACCCTAAAATAGCCTCGAAAGACTGAATTCTGAAAGTCGTTATCTCGCTTTGCATGTTATATCATTGCGAAGGTCTCGAAAAACCTAGAAGGAATATGCCAACATGCAAAGAAAACTGCTACATCGTACTTGAAATTTGTCAGGAAGCGGTTGCTAAAATAATATTAAAGTTGTCAGATTTGGCTCAAATTTACATCGCGAAATATAGTCGATGTGCTCTGAATCTTTGTGTGGTAGCCAGATTTCAAAAATCTTTGGCCATTTGCATGTAATTTCCACTTACTAAAATGAAGTAAGAATTACCTCGAGTCTGATTAAACTTCTTGAGGCACAAACGCCCGATAACAATGTTAAGCTCAATTTTCAATTTATTCACCTTACTCGACCTCAAACTGACCAGGAAGACGCAAACCCTAATTTCAGACTTGGCCGAATTCATGTTTAAGCTCGATGATGGAGACATCCCGGAAAGACAGACATCAGAAAAGAGACAGAGAGAGAGAGGGAGAGACAAAACCCAAGCCAAAAGACCAGAATGGAGCAAAAATTAGGGGTCCCCATCTTGAATGGGGCGATGTGTGAAAAAGGTCACAACAGATAGTAGATTTATCAGTTTGTTTTGGCAAGAGCTTTTTTAGTTGACAAGCACAGAATTGACCCCCAACACTAGTTACCATCTGCAAACATAAATTGTGAACAAATGGATAGAGGGTTACTTGAGGAACTATGTTATAGGACTACTTGAGGATTACTTAGAATCTTACACTGTTGGGTGCTGGAGGATAGATTAGAATTTGGTAATGATTTGGATTATTTTTCCAAATGCGCTGTTGGGACGCCCATCCTAGCAGACATCGAGGTCTGGACAGAAACCCTGACCTTGTCTTATCAAACTCCATTCAATTTGCATTCTTTCTGCCCTTGAGGTTCCGTTGTAACTAAATGTTCAATTGTGCCAGGAGTTGCGCCATTCCTTTGGAGGTGTTTTGGAGATGTAATCTTTAGGAGATGCTGGTAGTAGGCCAACCCTACCGCCCGGCTAGGTGTATTTGAAGGTCTGAAGTGGAATTGGAGCGCAGTTAGAGGTACTAAGATTAGGGTACTCATGCACAGCAAGCAACAGACCTTCCGTTACTTACCTGCACATCACCATCCTGGGAACGGATAAACATTGTTTTCTTGCAGACATAAAGGTCGCAGATCTGAGACCCGAATTTGGTTACAAAGAGTTGTTTCAGACCCTAGGCAATCTTTGAAGTTTAAGGCTGCAAACTGAGCAGTGATAGTTGAGGGTTTCATGCCTCAATTATCCAGTTTAGAGCCTATTGGGAAGGCAGATCCATTGTAATTCAGGGGACAGCGTCTTGTGTATCTAGTCCTTTTCTCTTCGGCTGAATATAGAGCAGGATCTAAGGGGGTATTCTTCAGATCAGGTCATTTGTAATTCCTCAATAATCGTGCTTGCACCATCAGCAATAATTGTTTGTGTCCATTATTGTTGAAAAGTCAGATTTAAATCTGTTATCTATGATTTGGCACTACTTTGTGTTTATCTCTGATTTGTATCTTTCAAATTCTGTAAGTGTGTAAGTGTAGCAAACAAGAGATTGCCATTATAATTCTATGATTTGCATTTCTGGGAAATCCTAGGACATTACATCTTGACAAGCCACTCCTAGATAAAATAATCTTAGATCTAGATGGGCTACAGTGATAGGAACCCCTAGACAATGAGAACATTCCCTTTCATTGCTAGACATGCCAAGAGTACAGACATCTAGCAAGAGTCTGCTCATGCATCTGTTCACTCATGAAAAATTAACAACACACTGACATTCCTAAAGACAACTAGGAGCCCAAATCAAGCACAGAGCAAGAACAACAATGGCCATTTCTTGCAAAAGAAAGCTAATCACAACAACAGAATAATGGGAACAAGTTCAATAGACAATATGCTAGAAAAGGTTAGGAGAAATACATGATAAACATTCTGATCGCCACTCCAAACCCCTTGGCCAATTTTAGTGCCTTTGTTGGGACAGACAAAGGAAATATGCAGATTGAAATAAAAATAAAAGTTGAATTAGTTCACAAAAACAATGACATTTACGCTCAAACCATTAACAATTAAATCTTCTTGAAGGCACAAGCAACCTACAAAGGGCAGTGACACAATTCCAAAGACATTCAGGGATAGAGCATAGCATTAATGCTCCACTCAATACCTGCAACTATGAGCAATACAAAGGCCACACAGATTCGGACACCTAAAATAGCTACATTATCAACAAGTTCATCTGTCCCAGTCCTTGTACCCAGCCCAAACATATCTGTGTTTGCGTCCAGGGATAGGTTACCTATGGGTCTGCCTAGACAATTGGGTAAACCGTGAGTGTGTCTGAGACATACTTGGAGGGTACATAGGTTGTCCAGGTCATGACCTAGGTGAACCTGGGTAAATTGTTGGCAGATTCAAATGCTCTACAGTTTTATCTTATGCTTTAGAACCACAAAGCTGAAGGCCTATGGTGTGAAACTATTAGTTGGATCTGCAAACAATTGCAATAAAATTGCATAGCTAATAACGATCAAGTTAGAAGATGTCATGAAGGTAGACTTAATGGTAGTTGGGCACCAAGTGGGATGTATGGCTTTTATGAGCACAAAAATGCTGCTGATATGGGGAAACACCATGGAAGTCCCTGAAATGATAAAGTAGGGCAAGTCTTCGGCATATGCTATCATATGTTCACACTGAGGGAAAACATATTGGGCTTGAGAATTTGCAAATACCCTTTAGTCAGTACCTTTAAGAAAACATATCCACTATGGGAGTAATTGTTTCCTTTCCCACAACTGTCAATCCTGTGAGACTCATGGTGACCATTACATTATTCCTAGTGTTGTTAATGCAGGCTTTGATTTTTTCTCTAGCTGTAGATAGTAATACTAAAACCCACACAAATAGTTGGTATTGTTGTACCCAAACCAAATTTTTTGCTTCATTAAGGCATTTTGCTTAAAATGGTTTAAACCTTGTAAAAATGATGTCAAAACATAGTTTTTGGGCAAGTCAAGTATGGGCTTTTAGTCAGTTTGATGTTAAGAAGATAATGGAAAAATTTGAAAAAAATGAAAATTAGGGTTTCTGGACCCCTGATTTTAGGTCAAAAACCCTAAAAATTGAAACTTGTCATAATTGATTGAAAATTGTTTTGATTGGCTTATTTCACTTCACGATTGCAGAGGTGAAGTTAGATTCAATTAAAAGTCAGTTTAAGTCTGGTGGGTAGTTTTTGCTTTTTCAGGAGGAAAGTTAGGACCTCTGAGGTCGTCAATGGAAGATGGCCAAAGACCAGGTGTTGAAATCTAAGCTTAAAACGCTCAAATGAAAACTCTATGGTGAGATATGTGCAAAATGATGCTTCGTCTCAGAGGGGAATTTTCGTCGAGATGAAAATCATTGAAATTTTTCTCTGGTGCAAAAGAGCCCTTGGAGGCTAGGAGCGCCCTAGATTTCAGAGGCCTAGATCAACTTTATGAGATTTGTCACTTCCAAGAAGACTTCTCCGGAATACTGTCAGCTTCGCGATGAGCCTACCAGCCAGCCTGAAGGATCTGTCTAGCACCTGATATAGGAGATTGAACGTGAAATGAGGGAGATAAAAAATGACACTGGGCAGAAAAGTGCGCCTCCTAGCCAGGGGCGCCCATCTTTCTTAGATACCAGATAAAGGTTTCTGACCAAATGATACCTTGAATGTTTGTCTCAAACTTGATCAGGCTTCACAACGAATCCGTCAGAGGTTAATTTGAGTTGATGAACTACCGGAATCAGGAGTCAAACATAAGGTCTAATCATGGTAAAAAATGTCAAGAAACAACAAAAACGCCCCTGGAAGCTAGGGCGCCCAAGGTTTTCAAGCCTCAAATACAATCTTTTTGGTTATCTCAGATACTCATCCTGTCCATGATGCTTCTAGCTTTCCATTGCATACCTCAACTAGGTTAGAGGATTTCTCAGCAACCTGCAGCTGGGGATTCAGTGTGGATTTAGCCTGTCATGTCCCCATTTTTGGCGAGCATCAGAGTTCGTAAGAGTTAGCCTATTATGCGACCCTCGTAGGCTGATAGGTTGGATAGAGGGTCATTTTGGAGCTTGGCTCAGCTTTAGATTGGCAGTGTTGATCAATTGGCTTTCGTTCGGGCTCATTCGGACGTTTCTTGCAGTAGTTGCTATTTTTAGCAGTTGTTGGCAGTCGGCGTGGGACCCCTGCTATTTTTAGCAGTATGGATTTGGCAGCGTTCAGAATCACTTCAGTGTTCGTCAGCTTCAGACGGATCAGTCATCGGATGAGTAACGTGGGAGATATTAACATTTAATTATATTAATTAAATATTAATTATTGATGGTTATAATATAAAGTTATAATATTAAATTATAACTTAAGTGATTCTATTTGAGGGGGTCGCCCAACATCAGGGAAGGGGCCATTTTTGCATATTAAATTTATAATTTAATATTTGGCTGAGACTATTGAATTAATAAAAGAATTAAAAGTCAAATATTTTAAAATTTCCTATCTTTAAGGAAATCGCACTTTTGAGAAGAATATAGGCTTTGCATTGGGATTAGAGCCATTATGACATTTTGTAAATTGAAAAATTGATCAGTCTTTGCCAGAGAACGGAAGCTTTAGGGTTTCAGTCTCGAATTCCTTGGGGAACGAGCCATCTCCATTGGAAGCAGTTTAGAGGATGTGAAATAACATCTGATTTATTGCCAGTTGAGAGATTTCTTCATCCAGAAGAAATTACAGAGTTCACAGAGATTATTTTTATCAGGGTTTCAGAGAAGTTTGATCATCCAGAAGAATCTTCATCAGTAGGCGACTATTTTGTTTGAAACTGGGAATTCTTAGAAGAGCCGTACTTTTTGCATTTATTGCAGCTGTGTACCAGGCCGTACCAGACCTGTACCTGGCCGTACTGTCATACCAAGACGAGTTTGTGATCTTCAAGAAGACGCCTATCATTTTGACTTCCAGTTTGCACATTTGGTGGCGCTAGGGTATCAGGAGTTATCTGAGACTGCCAGATAGGAGACACAGAGGGGGCCGTACCCTTATTTAATTATTTGCTGCTGTCATCTGTACTTTGTACAGCAGGGCTGTACCTTCATTAAAGCTGTACTTCCTCAACAGAGAAAATCGCCTACCTTTTTGATCATCCATCTGCACAGTGGAAGGCGCCCAGACATCTAGAATCTTCTGGCAACTTCTGACGGAGGGAGAGCACACATTCATATAGCCGTACTGATCTCATTCTTTCTTAGAACGGCTGAAATCAGGTTCTTTGAAATATTGCAAATCTATTGTTCCTTTAATATGCATGTCAAGATCTAGCATTGTAATGATTTGGAAAGTTCAATAAAACCACCTGGTTACTCATTCGATTAGCTATTAGCTTCAGATAGCAACTATTTGATTTTATTTGAATTTATTATTCAATCCATGCAAAATCGCAAATTTCATTTATTGTTCAAAAACCTCAAAAAACAAGCAAAAATCAAAAAAACTTCAGAAAAACCTAAAAACAGTCAGATACAGAGATTTTGGGGAAACTAGGGTTTCTACATAGCTGTAGAAACCCTAGTTTCCCCTTGATACTGATTCTGACTGTGTTTTTAAGTTTTTCTGACGTTTTTGGTTTTTTTTTGCAAATTTTGAGTTTTGATGCAATAAATGAATGGTACGGCTTTGCCAAAAAAATAATAATAAAATCTATGAAAATATCTAGCTCTTGAAAATGACAAAAAATGGATGCCAGTATGTTTATTTCTCTTCTGGAGCGATTACAATAATTTTTCTATTACATGCAATGAAATAAGCAATAGATTTGTAATATGTAAAGAACCTGGTAAAACACAGCAATCTGATCTGATAATTGAATTGTACGGCTGCAAATAAGAAGTTCTCCCTCCGGATAAAGATGGCAGATGACTCCAGATGCAGGGGCGCCACTCTGGTGAAGATAGGAAGCCAAGAAGAGAGGCGTTTCTCCTTCCAAGCAAAAGGACGGCTCAAACACAGATGGTACGGCCTGGTACAGTACGGCCTGATGTCAGAAAACAGCATTCAATAAATGTACGGCCTCCTTGTTACTTAATGTCTGGATCTCTGGATATGATGCGCCAAGAAGAATAGATGCTCCCTGAATGCAAATACTGACTAAACTCTGAAGATTGTATATTCTCTGAAGATCTGTGATTTCCTCTGAGTGAGAAAACCTCTGCTGGCAATAGATCAAGTGGTATTTCACACCCTCTGAATTGCTTTCCGATGGAGATGGCTCGTTCCCCAAGGAATTCGAGTTCAAACCCTAAGGTTCTGTGCTCAGATCAATTTGATCAGTTTCTCAAAATCCAATAATCACATAATGCTCAAAAACCAAGGCAAATCCACTCTTATGCTGAAAAGTGCGATTTCCTTAAGAATAGGGTTTTGATAAAATATTCACATTTTGATCTTTTAATAATTCAATAGTCTCTGCTGAATATTTTAATATAAATCAAATGTCAATTTTGGCCCCTTCAATGATGGCGCACCCCTCAATGAGAAATCACTTAAGTTATAAATTAATATTATAACTTTATATTATAATCATTAATTAATTAATATTTAATTAATGCAATTAAATATTAATATCTTCCTCGATACTCATCCGATGACTGATCCGTCTGATGCTGACGAACTCTGAAGTGATTCCGAATACTGCCACAGCCATACTGCTAAAAATAGCAGGGGTCCCACACTGCCTGCCAGGAACTGCTAAAAATAGCAATTCTGCAAAAAGTCTCCGATCGAGCCAAAACGAAAGACTACTGATCAATCTCTGCTAACTGAAGCTGAGCCAAGCTCCAAAGTGACCCTCTATCCAGTCTATCAGCCTACGAGGGTCGTGTGATAGGCCAATCCTGTACTCCGAGAGATGTCACTGAGAAGGGGACATGACAATAGCCAGTCGGAAAAATGGTTTTCTGGGAACAAAAGCGCCCTTGGAGGCCAGGGGTGCCCATGATTTTAATCTGGCAAATGATGATTTTTGGGAAAGTGTTCTCCAAGAGCTCTTGTGCAGAATGGAGCTAGCTCTGCAGTGAGCCTGTCAGTCAGTTTTGAAGTTTTGTCGAATGCCGGAGGACATGAGATGAAGGGAGGTCAGAATCACCTTCCAAATGTTGAAAATGCATGAAAAATTGACTAAGTTTGAAGCTAAAAGCACCCCTGGAGGCTAGGGGCGCCCTGAATTTTGAAGCCTCAGATGCTAGAATTAGGGTTTGTAGCCTCAAGGAGTTTCTTGTCAGTTTTGATCTTGCTCTTCAATGAAACTGTCAGCCAGTCTTCTGGACACATTAGTTGATCAAAATCAGTGATCGAACATGGGCTCCGGCGAGATTTGCAAATGAAAATTTCAAGAAAATTTCTAAGTCTGTAAAGGTGGCGCTTAGAAGTTGTTGGCGTAAAAACTAACACCTCTGGAGTGCAGGTTTGTACGAACAGCTATGCACATTGCGTAATGAGTGCTCTTCAAATTAGGAGGGGAAGCTCCCTCGTAGTGCTGGAATGTGTGGGAAAAGAAAAGTAATCTAAGTCCTATCTTTTTGTTCTCAGCTGGAAGAGGCACAAGGTTAAGAAAACCAAGAACGTTGCAGCTAAGGATTTTCTTGTTTCGTAGATCATTAACTACAACTAAGCTAACTACTTTAAATCTATCCAGTTTCCTCAAGAAAACAGAGCATGAGGAAATGGAGCAGGGATGATTATCGAACGATAAGCCGGGTATAGACTCACAACGTGAAGGCAAGGTGGCACAACTATCTGCTTGTCTGAATAGGCTTATTGGAAACAACAATACACGATAAACTAAGTACAAATTCTCAGCTTGAAGGCAAGGTGGCACATCTATCGGCTCAATCTGAATAAGTTTATTATTCACACACATCATACGATAACCAAGAGCAAATTCTCAACTTGAAGGCAAGGTGGCACATCTATCAGCTCAATCTGAACGAGTTTATTGAACACAAAACATGAAGGATAGCCAACTAGGATAATAAATTGCATTGGCGAGACACGCATACAATCTACGATCAACTAGCCACCATATCTAACTAAAGCAAGAATTCACCATCATAATTGCATGAAACCCTATGTGGCATAACAATTCATCATAATAGCAAATACTCATGAACAGATACAGAACGAGCAATATTATAGGCAAGGTAGGCATAGCATATATTTCTCTATCGTGCAAAAGTTCGTGAACAGATACAAAATAGCAATACTACAGGCAAGGTAGGCACGCGATGTATGCTATCACGCAAAAGTTATGTACAAAATGAGCAAAAAATCCTTATTTATGTATTATCAAAAGGTGTAGGGAACCCTTAAAATCACCTTGAGTCAACTATGCCAGCCTTGCAATGCATGCAAGATTTATTACTAAACCCTAATAAAGTAAACTATACAGCTTAATCGAAAGCTACCATCAGCTAACCTAAATGGACAATGTGCAAGCATGCACGTCCTTATTTAAAGCAAAGTTAACTGGACACTACCTTCAATTAACTGGAAACCCTAACCCTAACTCCTGTGACGATAATCCCGAGGAAGAGATAAGCATGTGTGAAATCAGCAAGTGAACTCAAGACTGAAAGTCGAGTTAACTGCTGCTCATGACTCAACCCTCAAAATTAACTGCATATTCTAATTGACAGATCACTGGCCGCTATCTCGAGCAACTCAAACAATCTTGGAAATATCCACTGGCATTTTACTGACTAGTAACTCTGGCGGCTTTGTAAATGGAGTGATCTTTGTTCCTTCTGCAGCTTAATGTTTCTAATGCTTTTCTTGATTCTTCTCAACGAAAAAGTGTTGCATGATGAAACCATGAAGCTTGATCGCAAACACTCTGGTTGCGAGAAATACACACGAACTTGCTGCACACGCAGAATTCCAATGATCCACCCCACGTCTACGCTTGTCAAATTGTCTGAATCAACCCTCGGATGCACTTGCTCTTCATTGTCAGCTGCTCTGATGAAATCATGAACTAAGACCGATTTGGTCTTGAATTCAGTCTACGTGAATTGCATTCTGAAAAACTCGCCCGTTGACTGTGAACACAACTATATTCTGACAACTTTCTAAAGAGGCTGAAAAAGCTCTAGACAAGGCTAAAAATAGCTCACTGCGGGAAAGTTTTTCGAATACTTTCTGAAACGTGGGTTTTGTGCAGAATCAAATTCTAAGCAAACCCAGATCAATAAAAATTCGAAAAAGTGAGTTTTAGCTAGGCATGCAGAGACTTTTCAGTCGAGAAAAGTAGGGGTTTTTAGAGCTTTCCGGGGCAATTTTTCTTGAGAAAATGTGGAACATGGGTTTTGTGCACAACAAAATTCTGAACAAACCCAAATGATGCGATTTTCAAAAAGATGTGATTTTATCCCACATGCAAAGAAATCTTCGGAAAAAAGCACAGAGCTTCAGAATGAAGGCTACGGGGCAATTTTCTCGAAAAATTCTAAGACATGGGTTTTGCTGCTAATACTAAAGTATGCGAACCCAGATGATCAGATTCTGAATATACGCTGAATTTCTTTGACATGCGAAGAAAGTACCTAAGATGAGAAATAGAAGAAATAAGACAGAAGATAGAAAGTTTTGTTGCTCTGCTTCTGAAAAATTCGCCAATCTCTTTTTGGAACTTGATGAAACTTGCATGCAAAGTGAAAACAAGGTCTTGAATCTTCTTCCTCTGAACAATCTGAGTCCGTTGCTATGAAGAACGCTGAATTCTGACACCTGTAGCACCTTTAAGCTACTGCTCGCTCAAGAAGAATGAGTACTTCAGAGCTTGTGATGAAGAAATAATGGACGTCTAAACTTGAATAAATAGAGTTTCATCACCAAAATTCGTAGCAAATGCATTCAACCTTGAAAATTGCGCTTGGCTTGTGATTGGACCTCAATTTTAGTTAACTGAAGACTAAATAAAGCACCATGCTTTAGAACCCTTATTATGACTTTAGTTGCAAAATTTATTTAAAGCATCATGCGAATTAAGCTTCAGTTGACAATTAATATTAAATTCGCCATACTTCACATGCTTTAAATTCATGCTTTAGAATTAAAGCGTCCCTTTCAGAAACTGAAGTTGACAATCCAAAGTGAAGCGCCAACTTCACAAAATCTTCACAACTTCAACTAATGCGCCATGCATTCAAACTCAAGTTGATTTTCAAACATGCACTTCAGTTAAGTGAACATGCAAACAAGTTAACTTAACATGCAAAGTTGTTAACTAAACATGCAAACTAGTTAACTCGACATGCAAACTGAAAGATCACTCAACATGCCAATATGTGAACTGGAGATGACAACCCAGAAATCGTTCAGTCTAACTGAAGTCATAACTCAAGTTAGGGCGCACCAGTCAACTTCTTTCGAAAATTCAACTTTGACCTCTTAAGGCATTTTCCAGACTTAGCCAAATTTGATGAAAATTTAGATTTAAACCTCTTTCGAGACCTCTGTTCATCCTCTGACACTGGCTGACTGACTCCACCAATTGGTTAGCTGACAGATGCATCGCAGAGCTGGAGAAAAACTGATTAAAAGGTACCTTGAGACTGAAAGTCATAAAACTAAGATCTGAAGGCTCAAAAATCCAAGTGCCTTTTTCAAGAACTGCTCTTTTTCTCAGACAGTCAAATTTTCTCATCCCGATCTCGTACGAAGGGAAAAATAAATCCTTCATAACTTCTGATTTACCAACTTTCAGGACTGGATCACAGGTTCACTGCGGAGCTGACCTCATTCCACACAACAATTCCTAGACAACATTTATTCAAATTCCAACATCTGAGGGTTGAAAAACAAGGGCGCCCTTTTCAAAAGGTACTCTTTTCATCCCAGAGATAGCCATTTTCTCAACATTTTCATCTTACGAAGGTAAACTAGATTCCCTCGTATCTTGCATTCAACAAACTTTCAGAATTGACGAATTGGTGCAACGTGAAGCTGAAACCATTCCGCAAAACAACTGCAAAGGAACATTTCCCAAGAAAACATCATCTGAGAGGTGAAAAAGGAGGGCGCCTTTTTCAAAAGGTGCTCTTTTTCCTCCAGAGATAGCCATTTCTGGAACTGACCAAAATATCACTGAAACTTTGACTGCGGGCAGCTAGGTTATCTTCTGATCTGACGGAGACAGGCAACGGAAAGCTGAACGTAACACAGAGAAGCTGAATATCTAAGAACATCAAAAAGAAGGCATTAAAGGCTTGAAAAGCTCAGGCGCCTTTCTGAAAAAGTGCTCTTTTTCTTATTCCTTGATATTTTGACCAAGATTTGACCCTACGTTTGACCCCCGGCTCAGGCATTTCGGCAACTCAGATTCACCCATTGATGGATGCGTTGTGAAGCCTGAACAAATGTGAGACAACATCTTGGGTGACATTTAGTCAAAAACCTTCATTTGACACCTTAAAAAGATGGGTGCCTTTCTCAAAAGCTGCTCTTTTTTCCAGTGTTGGCCAATTTTGACTTTCCTCTCGTTTTGTGCTATATCTTCCGTAACTTGCATGAAACAGGTCTGTTTGACAGGCTTGATAGCTCGTTGCGAAGCTGGCGAGATCCCGGACAAATGTCTGTTGGAGGTGACAAACCCTAAAAATAGGATCTGGACCCCTAAAATCAAGGGAGCCTTTTTCAAAAAGTGCTCTTTGCTCCAGAGTTAGAAAAATTTGATGATTTTCCTTCAAATTTTGGATTTTATCAAAACTCTCCAATATCAGACTAATATGAAACTGACACAAGCTCCATATTTAAAAAGCCCAAAAATGACCTTCTGACATCACTTTAACAAGATTAAGACTATTTTTAGCAAAATGCCTTAGTGAAGCAAAAAATTTGGTTTGGGTACAACAGAAGTCAAACTTTGACTTTTGAACTGAAGTGCATGAATCGCCCTAAAAAGGTGGAGGTTGAGAACTCAATTTAAATAATATTTAATCTTTAGTGAGTCGACTTCATCTGAACTTAATTCTTGCTTGCAATTGGGCAACTTATTTTTTGCATGCACAGTTAATTGAAATCCATGGAGGTGGCAATCTATTTAGGGTCAATTTCTTAGTCTGTTAACTGAATTTGAGGTCCAATCAGAAGATGGCATGCATTTTAGAGGTCCAATTAGAGGGAGGCACCTAAATTTAGTAATTGCTTGCATATTGTGACGCCTTAAGTCTTGAATTAATTTATTTAAGTCATATGGGCACCTATTTTTCACATCACAGGTGAGAGCAAACACGTATTTCTTGAGCAAGCAAAGATCTGAAGGCGCTACAAGCAATATTTTTCAGTGTTCTTCATATTGCCGGGTCTAGATTGTTTAGGAGATATATTTTTCAGACTTTATTTTTCGAGTGCATGCAGACTTCATCAAATCGAATTCAAGCATAAGCAACTTTTTTAGAGGCAGAATAATAACTTATATTTTCTATCTCTAAAATTATTCTATCCTTGGCTTAGGTTTTCTCTCGCATGTCAAAGTAAACGGTGGAATTTTCAGAATCTGATCATCTGGGTTGACATATTTTAGCGTCAACAACAAAATCCATGTCTTAGATTTTTTCGAAAAAAATGCCCCGTTGCTTCCAGTTTTGAAGCACTGTGCTTTTTTCCGAAGATTCCTTTGCATGTGGGCCTAAAATTCAATTTTTCCAAAATCGAATCATCTGGGTTTGCTTAGAATTCCATTGCCTACAAAACCCATATGCCAATTATTTTCGGGAAAAATTGCCTTGAAAACCCTAAAACCCCTACAGTTCTCGACTGAAAAGCCTTTGCATGCCTTGCTAAAACTCATTTTTTTAAGTTTCTAACGATCTGGGTTTGCTTAGAATTTGATTCTCTACAAAACCCATGTTTCAAAAAAATTCTGAATTTTTTTCTCGCAACTGGCTATTTTTAAGCCTCATCCAGAGCCTTTTTCAGCTTTTTCTAAAAGTTGTCCAAACATTTCTTACTTTACAGTAAAAAAACCAGATTTTCAAAATGCAATTCAATCCCATAGAATACAGGGCCAAATCAGTCTTGGTGCACGACTTTTTGAAAACCTCGGACACAGACTTGGGTCATGTCTATCAAGTGGTCAAATTGAGCACGTTGGAGGGCGTTAGCAGTAGCACAATGAAGAATCTTGAGCATTCTGAGTTGCTAGCAGCAGCATCTATTCCTATCACGGTTTTTGATCTCTTGTTCGTCATTGCTTGCATTAAGCATTACAACTCATACACAACACAAATCAAATCAGCCGATGGGAGGGTCATTTGCAGCTTCAAGTTGAGAGATGTTGAGAAGTGCTTTGCCATTCCTCCTTGCTCAGACAATTTTACCATAGTCATTGAGGATTGCGACAAGATATGGTATGGAGACAAAGAAAGATCTCAGAGAAAGGTTGCTCAGAGATGGTTAAAAGAATAGAAGACCAACATGCCAAAGAAGGTTGGGCGTGGGGAGTTCAAGGATGAAATTGCTATCTTGATAACTTTGCTCAACCGGGTTACAGGTCAGGTGGAAGCTAATATTTTCCGACCTATATCATTTCCCGGATTATCGACAATAAGGAACACTTTGACTGGGCCATGTTATTCAACGAGTGTCTTCACCAACAAATCACAGGATTCCTTAAAATCCACGAGTTTCACATGGTGTCTTATTTGGTCTACTTAATTGCGTTCCAAGGAAATTATAGGACTTTGAAGACCAATGGAACTCTTGGCATTCAGCATGTTCACGAATATTACTCCCAATTGGAGTTCTCAAAGGCCGAATAGGATTTCAAAGCGGTGAATGATCACTTCCTCATGAAGACAGTCAGAGACCTTGATAATGAAATGCACATCAGGATTTCACCAGAGGAAAGATCAACAATGGAGAGTTGGGCGGATTGGTTCATTCAATTCCCCACTTTCACATATATTCGAGTGTATGGTTACATTGGAGAACCTCTGATGCTACCGAGGTACTCGTCAGACAAGGTCCTATTCATGGAGTTCCTGAGACAAGCTCAAGAGGTTCACTCTTTTCTTCGCAATCGGCACAAGCAAGCATTCACCTTCCTTTCAAATGGGGTATTTACAAATGCAAGATAGCTGCTGATTGCAAGTTAATGACGAACGAGTTAGAAAAACTCCACCTCAGGTATCTCATTGAGAGGCGTTCTTATGATCCATTGGGTCAATACTCAGCTCGGTTGGAGCGAAGTAATTCACATAGGTCAACACTTGAGTTCTTTTGGGTTAACTGTGAAGACGAATTTGAAGTGCGACGACCTCATTACTGCAGACTTACTCTTCCTCAACTTGTTGATTTCCTATCAAAAGATGTTGAGGGTTTGTCAGGTGATGACGGAGAGGTGTTGCTTAGCACATACGTCAAATATCAAGTTGCTTGCTAGCCACTTCGCCAACCAGATTGGTACGCCAGGGAGAGTACTTCAAATGAGGACTTGTCGAGAGTAGTTATCAAAACTAGCATGCACTTCTTGGATAGCAAGAGAAGGTGAAGGATAGTTCCAATTTCGGAGCCGCCAGTAGGGTTTTCTTCACTTCCTTCTACATCTAGGTGAAGGCCTCGAGTTAAGGTTATTTTGAAGCCACTTGAAGATGTCAGAGTTAGTGGGAACACAAAAGGGAGAAACATAGGCAAATGGAAGCAGAAGCAGATCGAGGAGGCGCCAGAAGTTCCAATGGAGACAGTGATATAGGCTGAAGTCGATTCTTCATATCCTAGTTTTCCATTTTCACTATAGTCACCTCCTATTGATATTGACTCAGAGCCAGAATCACCAGTTCAGCCAGTCTCAATGCTAGTTGATCCATCAGAGGTTGATACAGCAGCAGTAGTCTCTCCTCAAGAAGATAACATTGATCATTCATGTTGGCTTGAGAGGTCTTTAGGAAGACGGAGACGAAAGCCTTCATATCAACTTGATTTATCTGAGTTTGGTGATCCTTATTAGGATAGGTCAAACAAGAAGGTCAAGAAGCAGGTGCACATAGAGAAGACTCTTGAAGCAGAGATCATTGTGGAAGTTGCTACACCACCAGAGGAAAGAGCCTGGATGAAGTTGAAGTTGGTGATTTCACCTTCATTAAAGCTAATCTTGGCAGGAGCACTCAGCAAACGAACGTGAGGCTCTTTAAGGTTGTCACAAGTAATCTTGAAGAGTGTGTCATGAAGGACGAAGAAGATAAGGCAGCCCTCAAGGCTGAAATCAAGCAACTCCGGCAGTATGTCTCATATCTCGTTCATGGAAACTCAAGCAGAGCACCTGGTCTTCCACACCTTCCACTATCTTTGTGAGGATGGTACATATGCTGAACTTGATGCAGTGCAGATCGAGTTTGAGAAGTTGGTTCGTGATAGTCTTGATGGAGATCTTGTGGTGTCCAAGTTGGATCACTTCTCAACGACGATAACTAGTTTCAACAAGGCAACTGAAGAGGTCAAAGAATGTGAATGTAATAAACCGGAACCAATTTTTCCAATTTTTGCCAAATTACACAACAATGCAGAAGGCACCCATTAGGGTTAGATAAATCAAACCAGCAGTTACAATATAACTCTTTGCCAAGAATGCGCACTCAATCTCAACAAGAGAGAGGCTGTCATATGGCAAGAGGATCGTCAGTACAATAAATCAGAACTGCAACTGAAAGTAACTCAACACCAAGTATGTGCTACCCAAACCAGAATGGAATGAGGCGACCATATGGTGGAGATTTAAAGAAATACAAATGCAACTTCGAAATAAACTCAACACCCAGAATGTGCTTTCAAACCCGGAGTGGGAATGGAGCTACCATAGGGCGGAGATGTATGATATTACAATGCAAATCAAAGTAAATAGGCGGCAAGCCAGCCTCTTCCACTTATTCAGTGGGCAATTACAAACATGATAAGCAAAACTGAGAGAATTGCTGACAGTACTACTGTTCAGCTTACAATGAGAAGTAGAATGCCTGCAAGATCAAGGATTTAAGCTCTACAAGTTGCTGCAATAGTAAAGATGTCATCCACTAGGTCAATAATGAATTCCTAACACCCGTCCTTCGCTAATATGCAATTTTCTCAAGTCTGATCTGACAGACCAGCAACATGAATTACAGAACCAGCAATACATAAACTCAATGAAAAGCTCACAACTCACTCATTTCTCACTCAAATTACATGAAAACTGATGCAAAATACTCTTAAAATGATGGCGCCTAGTTTAGTTATGAGAAAGGACAGCTAAAAGTGGCTATTAATTAATGGCACAGATCCCAAAGCACTCCAAAAAGGGCACCCTACAAGGAATGACGAATTTGCTTTATAAAATCATAAACTTCGTATTAAAATCTGCAAATATTCATGAAGGGTCACTTCCAACAAAGAAAACCAATGAGACCATACCCAGAACAACTCTTTTTGTATTTTTTGATTTATGAGTGAAACTATAGATTCAGCCCTGTTATCAGCAACTCCAGAAAATGACATAAAATGCAATAAACTGAACTACATAAGTAAACCCAAACTACAAATGCAAACCTCACTACAAAATGTCACTCAAACAAGCAAACCTCTCCACTAGGTGCTATCTCTCAAGCACGAAGTCGAGCCAAGGCTAGGAGGCATTCATTCCTCGAAGCAATCCTGTTACCATTTCGGCAGCATAACAATATAGAAGTCATAAGATGTCCAAATGAAGACCCAAAGCTCCCTTTTATAATTTTGAGAGGACCCTCCGGAAGCTTCTAGAAAGAAACCCTAATTTTCAATTTTGTAACTGTCTTCTTTTCCCTCCAATTTGGGCGCCCCCTTTCATGAAGTTAATATTTCTTTATTTTAAAATATTTTCCTTCATAAAAGGCGTCCTTTTCTCCAAGTAATATTTTTTGACTTTAGAAATATAAAATATTTCCTTCATGAGACAATACCCCTCAAGGTCCCCTTCTTTAAAACAACTTAAAGTCATAATACTAGGACAAGGGGTTATTTTATAAAATAAAACATTATTGTCTTTAAAATACTTATTCCTCCAAAATGAACCCCTTAAGCCAAAATTCAGAATTACCCAATGAACTGCCAGAAGAGGAAAGTTGACTGAGCTGGTGCTGACTGGACCACTGCCAAAAATAGAATTTACTAAAAATAGTAAATTCGGAAAGTCGCTCGGATCAAACTGCATGCGACACCTTTGCGAAGCTTTCTGAAAACCCAGAAAGAATCCGCACTCCAAAATCCCAAACTCCGAGATGTAGCCGTCATAACTTACTAAAAATAGTAAGTTCGGAAAGGTTGTCCGACGCAGTTGCAAGTCGTACCTCTGCAAAGCTCTCTGAAAACCCAGAAGGAATCCAGAATCCAAACAACCAAACTCCAACAAGCAAAACCCTGAATCATCAAGAGAACCCATCAAACAGCCGGAAACCCTAATTCTGCCACTGACCAGCCGACAGCACACTGGGAATAGGCTACCAATCACTGAAAAGTGAAGTGCTAAAAACGGGGACATTACAGTGAAAGGGTGATCAAAGATGGAGAGAAGGAGTTGAGTAGTTAGTCTATCATCGTGGATGGCGTCAAAGTGCCAGAAGGTGAGATAGTCGACTAGTTCCTGGACGAAGTGATAGCCTGTGATGGCTTGGAGTAGTCAGTTAGTTAGATCTTGCAGTTATTCCCGAGGATAGAGTCAGAAGCAGCAGTTAACTCGACGTTAGTCTTGAGTTCTAATTGCTGATTTTAAGCATGTTTATCTCATCCTCGGAGATATCTTTGGAGGAGGTTGGACTTTCAGTTAGGGTCAGTTAACTGATGTTAGTTATCAGTTAACTTTCAATTCAATAAGGACTTGCATGTTGCACATGTCCATTCAGTTTAGTTTTGTTTCAGTTAACTGATGGTAGCTTTCCAGTTAATTGTATAGTTTCATTTATTTAGGTTTAGCAATAAACTCTTGCATGCTTGCAAGACTCATGTTAACTCAAGGTGATTTTAGGGTTCCCTACACCTTGAAGTTCTATAAATAAGAGCACCTTTGCTCATTTGTAATTAACTTTTGCACATGATAGCATACATGTTGAGCAACCTTACCTGTAGTATTGCTATTCTGTATCTGTTCAAGAACTTTAATTGTGATAATAAATAGCTAAGCCGCCTTACTTGAATGTTATTATTATGGTACTTGTTCACCTTAGATTAAATATGATTGTTGGTTTGATTGTTCATTGTGTGCGTGTCTCGTTTATACAATTTGCTGTCCCAGTTATTATTTCATGTTGCACTTGTGATTAATAAGCTTAGATTCATATCTACACCTCAGATAGGAGTCGTCTCCTCCTTGGGAATCAGAAGTAAGGTTTATCGTGTGTTGTCGTGATTAATAATCTTTGTTTCATATCTACACCTCGGATATGAGTCATCTCCTCCTTGGGAATTTAGAAGTGGAGATTGTCGTTTGATGTTGTTTCCAATAACCTTTCTTTCAGCCTACGCATCGGATAGGAGCCGACTCCTCTTTGGAAATCTCGACTTAAAGATTATCATATAACCAATTCCCTGCTCCTATGTCCTCATGCTTTGTTTCTTGAGGAAATAGGATAGTTTAGCGTTTGCCTAGTTGTAGTTAAAGATCTGCAAAACCAGAGAAAATCCTTAGTTGCAATGTGTTTGGTTTTTTAACCTTGTGCCTCTTCTAGCTGAGTCAAAAAGATAGGAATTAGATTACTTTACTTTTCGCATATCAGCAAAAGAGGGAGCTTCCCCTCCTAATTTGAAGAGCAGCCATTATGCACTGTGCATAGCTGTCTGTTGCCAATATGCACTCCAGAGGTGCGAATTGTAACGCCAATAGGTATATTCTTAGGATTGGTAAGGCATTGTTGTACCCCATAAAGCACTTCATTTGGAACATTCTTTTAATATTTATGTATTTTCCATGTATATATATTTATATTTACGTCATTTATATTAATATTTAATATTTACTTCGTTTAATATAAAATATATTAAATTATTGTTAATTATATTTATCTATTGTTAATATATTTAAATTTCTATTATGATATTTTATATATTTTTAATACTCCAAAAATATTTTGCATTGCTGAACCCAGCCATATTGAATCCACAGAAAAAAAATCAGGTAACTGCTGAACCTAAATCTGAACCCAAACTGACAACATACTATAATAGCAACCATCCTCATGGAGGAGGACTCTTAATATATTTATATTTATATTTATCTATTTTAATATATTTAAATTATTATTATGATTATTTTTGTATGTTTTTAATACTATTAAAATATTTTGTACTTTTGAACCCAGTCATATCGAACCTACAGAAAAAAAACTCAGTGACTGTTAAACCTGAACCTGAACCCAAACTTACAACATTGTATAATAGCAACCATTGTCATGGAGGAGGATTTGGCTAACAAATCGAGAATACAGACTTATCACAATAATAATCATACCATCTTGGAATATAAGGGAGATAGTTGCCCCCAAGAAGCAACACCTATTACACAAAAAAATCAAAGAACACAAGATTGACTTGGTTTTTTAAAAGGAATTTACAAGGTCAGAAGACCTGAAAAATATCCAATTCAGTGGGCCATTGGGAGGAAAACAATTGTATCGTTGCAAAAGAACCAAGCTTGTTATTCTATGGGATACCAAAGGAATGACTTGGCTCATTCATCACCCACTTGTGTGTGGTTATTAGTGTTTTTTTTTCCTCTATAGAATACAATCTACGGTTTTGTGTTGCAAATAGTACAATCATAATTCTTAACCAGCTTTAAAGCTGACTATTTCAGCTGTATCTCACCCTCTTCATTGAGTCATCTATCAGAGGGTGGAGTGAGGGTCTAGAAAATTTGGCTATTATAGCACATTACCATTGCTCCTCTACCTAAAAGAGAGATGAACAGGGAAATTAAGCATATGAAGATCAACAATCATATTAAAAGAAATAGTGTGATTGGCCCTTCTAAGGATTAACGGCTTACATAAACAAAAATCTTGTTCTTCCAATTTTTAATGCCAAATATTGATGGGTTATCAAAAGGCAAAACATGCCTAGGAGAGGGAGTGGTCCTCAGAAATGATAGGGGAAAAGTAATAGGTTATCTTGCTGTTGTACTGGGAAAAATAACTAACTGCTTATCTGGATTTAAAGCTTTGGTTGATTGTTCCAACATGGCTCTTCATAAAGGCTTCGGAATTGCTCATGGAAGGGGACTGAACAATATCTATTAATATTATCAACTAGGGATCGTGCACATATTTGAGGCCTTACAGATCTTTAGAGTAGGCCACTGTTTTAAGGGACAAATTCCAAAACTTCTTTTGTCATGTTAGACACTGAAGTAATAGAGTGTTACGTCAATTGAGCAACTTAAAGCAGACCTTATTTTTGTTACTCTAAATTGGGGAGATTGATGGTTGAATGTAATGAGCCTTGCTAGTTCTGATCACAATTTGCTGATATGAAGCTCAAGAAATATTGTCAAACACTTGTCATGTAACCTTCCAGCTCGCTGTTATAATTTTCTGAGTGTTTGTTTGTTGTTTGTTTGATGCCAAATGATATGTATGAACGGTTTAGAACAATGCAAACTAACTACTATCAAGGAAGAAATGAAATGCAAGTACGTTTTGGTAATTTTGAATGCAAATATATGAATCTTATATGTAAAAAATGCATCTACAGCCAAGGGACATTTTGTCAAACACTTGGCATGCATAATAATATGCTGATCATATAGGATATGAACATGCTTATTTACAACAATATTTGACCAGCAACTTATAGCTCCTTTATTGAGAAATATTGTCCCATACAATGCTGATATAGAAAGGCCAAGACTCTTGGCATTACAATAGATTTCCAATATATGATAATGCTGGTAATGACATGCACCTACAGCTGAAATGTAAACTATTCTATAAACTATGATGGATGCAATCAAATGTAAAGGAACCTGGTTACAAGTTGCGCCCTTGAAAGAAGATGAGGTAGCAACCACTAGCAATGCAAAATGGACTTCCTTCAATCCCAATCGTAGTCTTCAATCAGCTGCCCCTGTCCTTGCATGGGCTGATCGACCTCCATAACAGCAGATTATGAAGGTCTGAAAATGCAACTGAAACTTTACAAAATATCACCCAAAATACTCCCAAAGGGAGCACCCTTATTCTCCTCAATGAATCAATACCAAAATGGATGTCAACAAACAATCTTCTGCATACTCCAAACCAAGTCGACCTCCATGAAAGCTAAAGTAAGATGCAATAAGCTCAAGTGAAATGACTAAAATGCCACCTCCAACAATGCAACAATATCAGTTGATAGTTCTACAGCCTCAGAGTTGCCAACCAAAGAGAGTTTTCGGTCTCAATGATCGAATGAAGAAACTGCAAAAAGCATAGGCTTCCCCAATGAAGTCAATCAAAACAATATTCAACAACTGGATGATTAGAAGCCCATCCAACCCCTCTATTTATTCTTTTTCTCCGATTCTTCAAGAACCTTCTAGAATATTATTTTATTTTATTTAGTGATTTTATGATATAATATTTTATTCAAGTCACTTTATTAAATTAATTAAATATAAGGTCACCTTATAATATTGATTTATTTGATAACCTTATAAATAATTAACTTAATACCACTTTTTAATTTAATTAAAATAATCAATTAGTCATCCCCATGAAATATCATTATTTTGGACAACTTAATTAATTAATTTAATTAAATTAATCTACCTCCAAAACGGGGACATTACAGCCCACCCCTCCTGAAATTGCTTGTCCCCAAGCAATTTAATCACTCCACCTGGATCCCACAAGAAGAACTGCATAATGTCCCTGTTACCTCCAAACAATTCCTGTAACACCATCACAAGAACAACTAATCGAACCAGCTGAATCAATTCAATCCCACCATCAAGTGTCACAGGAGTATGAGTCTCAAAAGGAAGCAACTCAAAATACTGATCATACTTGCTTCCAATCTTTGCGCAAGATAAGCTATCATCCAAACTGTCCAACACATGCGCCATTGAACCGTGCATCTGAAATAAGTCATGTACATGAGGATCAAAAGTGAAGCTGTATGCGCTCCTCACCATGTATACCTCTGAAATATCCTTTGTGAGTTCTGTTTGCAATCCTGATGCACTGGAAGGATCACAAATGCTACCATCAATGCTCATCTCAAAACTAAAATCAAGTGAATGATCAACATTGATCTCGAAAAGTGGATTGTCATATGACCATGCAACATCAAGCTCGAACAATGGATTGTCAATCATCACATTCTCCTCCTGAACCGCCTCCGTCTTTCTCTTCTTGTCAATGCTCCCACAAGAAGAGATAGAGTGCAAGCTCCCCTTTGTGATTCCCCTCAACATATATTTCTTGCCATCAATCTCAAATTTCAGCTCCATCTTAGGTACATTGAGGGTAAATATGCCCAAGTCTTGGAGCCATTTCATGCCCAACACTATGTCCATTTCACCCATGTTAACCACATAGAAATCAGTCCGTAACTCATAACCACTCTTCAGCAAGGTGAGATTAATTACCCTTCTGGTGCATAGAAGGGTGTATCCATCAACAACTCAGACTTTGAATCCATCAAAATCCTCAGTCCGAATTTTGCATCTAGCCACAAAGCCCTCATCAATAAAGTTATGTGTTGCTCCTATATCAAGCATGGCAATGCAACTATGTCCCCCAACCGATCCTCTGAATCTGAATGTGGTCTCATCCTGTACATTAGCAAGAAATGCTAAAGGAGCCGAATCACCAATCTTTGAAGATGCCCTCACATCCTGATGATCCTTTGAAGCTGGCTGATTTGAATTTGAATTCTCATAATATGCCCACATGATACGATTTGCTTTTCCCTTAGGTCTCAAAGGGCAATTATGATCCTTGTTATATGGTTCCTTATACCAATAGCACAATTTCTTTTTTCTTAACTCCTCACGTGACTCCTCATCCACCATGGTTGCTAATTTCTTTTTCTTATCAGCAATTTGTTGAGAATCCTCATTGCTGGTTGAAGGAACATCCTTATGTGAGCTCTTGCTTTTTGGTGCTGCGAACTCCACACTCCTAGCCTTCTTCATAGCCTCTTGAAGTGTAGGAGGATCAAAGACTTTTATCCATCCTCTCATAGGCTCCAATAAGCCCTCAATGAATAGCACCACCAATTGTCTCTCTGAAATATTAGGAACCATGACTGACAATTTTTGAAAATCTCCAATGTAATTCTCCAAACTACCAACTTGCTTAAACTGGGCCAAATCTCTGAAGTAAGATTTTGGGTCCCTCTTGTCAAAGCGCTCAACTAGCTTGTCAACAAACTCCTGATATGAAGTAATGCGACTATGCTGTAGTGTGACCAATCCATGATACCACCATTCATGCACTACTCCCTCCAAATGTTAGGTGGCATACTTAATTGCATCTTTTTCTGTCATGGGTCGAAGTCTCAAGAATGTGTTTAACTTGTGTGCCCATGATTGAGCTATCATCTTCCCACTGCCATCAAAGGTAGGCAATGTGAGTTTGTTGGTCGCTTGCTTAAGTTCCGTGTTTTGGCCCCTTGGCCTTTGATTTTGTCTTTCCCTATAGTGTTCTCTTCTTTGGCTCAAGAATTTGTTGAAAGTGATGCATTCTCTAACTTCCGGTGTCAACCATTCCCACTCATCGCTTGCTGCTATGAGATTATCAGCAAACGTTGGTTCACCTTCTTCCACATTTTCCTCTTCCCCTTCATTTCTCAAGAAAGTTGGGCATGTAGGCCTGTCTGCAGTGCGAGAATGTGTTCGTTGGCCTCTAGGTGTACCAACTACACTCCTATTATCATCAATGTCACGGTTTTGTCTTCCTTTATTGTTCATGTGTTGTAACTGTATCATAAGTGCCTGTATAGCCATTGCTACTTGCTGCTGCCCTGTAGCCATTTGTCTGAATATCTCCCTTGTTTCCTGTTCCTCATCATCTCTGCCTCTGTTTCTGAGGAGATTCTCTTCACCTCTTTCCCCCTTAGTGCTGGATGAACCAATCTCTTGCTGCCTTGCTGCTATAGCAGCTGATAAAGTGTCTTGTTCAGGATGTTGTGGCCACTATTTTTGTTTCCTTTCTTCTCTAGCTGTATACCTCTTGTACCGGTCACTTTGGTGCATCGATGGAGCTGATTTCTAACCCAAAGGATGGCAGGAAACTACTCTAATACCACTGTAATGAGCCTTGCTAGTTCTGATCACAATTTGTTGATATGAAGCTCAAGGAATATTGTCAAACACTTGTCATGTAACCTTCCAGCTCGTTATAATTTTTTGAGTGTTTGTTTGTTGTTTGTTTGATGCCAAATGATATGCATGAATGCTTTAGAACAATGCAAACTAACTACTATCAAGGTAGAAATGAAATGCAACTATGTTTTGGTAATTTTGAATGCAAATATATGAATCTTATATGTAAAAAGTGCATCTACAGCCAAGGGACATTTTGTCAAACACTTGGCATGCATAATAATATGTTGATCATGTAGGATATGAACATGCTTATTTACAACAATATTTGACCAGCAACTTATAGCTCCTTTATTGAGAAATATTGTCCAATACAATGCTAATATAGAAAGGCCAAGACTCTTGGCATTACAATAGACTTCCAATATATGATAATGTTGGTAATGACATGCACCTACAGCTGAAATGTAAACTATTCTATAAACTATGATGGATGCAATCAAATGTAAAGGAACCTGGTTACAAGTTGCACCCTTGAAAGAAGATGAGGTAGCAACCACTAGCAATGCAAAATTGACTTCCTTCAAACCCAATCGTAGTCTTCAATCAGCCGCCCCTGTCCTTGCATAGGCTGATCGACCTCCATGACAACAGATTATGAAAGTCTGAAAATGCAACTGAAACTTTACAAAATATCACCCAAAATACTTCGAAAGGGAGCGCCCTTATTCTCCTCAATGAATCGATGCCAAAATGAATGTCAACAAACAATCTTCTGCATACTTCAAACCAAGTCGACCTCCATGAACGCTGAAGTAAGATGCAATAAGCTCAAGTGAAATGACTGAAATACCACCTCCAACAATGCAACAATATCAGCTGATAGTTTCACAGCCTCAGAGTTGCCAACCAAAGAGAGTTTTCGTTCTCAATGATCAAATGAAGGAACTGCAGAAAGCATAGGCTTCTCCAATGAAGTCAATCAAAACAATATTCAACAATTGGATGATTAGAAGCCCAACCAACCCCTCTATTTATTCTTTTTCTCCAATTCTTCAAAAACCTTCTAGAATATTATTTTATTTTATTTAGTGACTTTATGATATAATATTTTATTCATGTCACTTTATTAAATTAATTAAATATAAGGTCACCTTATAATATTGATTTATTTGATAAACTTATAAATAATTAACTTAATACCACTTTTTAATTTAATTAAAATAATCAATTGGTCATCCTCATGAAATATCATTATTTTGGACAACTTAATTAATTAATTAAATTAAATTAATCTACCTCTAAAACGGGGACATTACATTGAATTAGGCTTGCAGATCAGAACTCATTAATTTCTATGGTTTCTAATCTTTGGAACATTATTCACATGTAAAGAGGCCAAACAACCATTCAATTTTGTTGCCTTTGTTTTATCTCCTATTCTATATTCTGACACAAGATTGGACCCCAATATAAATACATTTCAGTAGTAGCTTCACTAATTTCTTTTCCAAGTCCACTATTTTTTCAAGATGCAGAGGTCCTTGAAGGATTGTTCCCAATAATTGGATAATTTTTTTATCACTATTTAAACAATTAATTATCTAGAGTTACATGGAAAATGTGTGGATCATAGGGATCAAATTGTTGAGAGATGCTTGAGCCTATATAGTTAATTAACTTCGCTATTTGTCCTCCCTTCTAATTATGGGAGGTAAATATCATTTATGTAACATAATACAAGTGCTTCAATAAAATCAAGTTGAATTTGTCTTGGAATTAAATGCAAAGGCCCTTTAATGCATTATGAGAAGCTAAAACTCAGAAGTTTCCAGTGCATGCATTTTTGAGATGGGAACCAAATTATCAAAGGACATGATAGCTCTAAATGTGATATATACTTAATGTTTTGAAAAATGCAAAGGGAAGGCTGTTTGATCAGATTTCATATTTGCTACGTCTCAGGTGTGCACATATCTTAAAAGAACTAGTCATCCACTCTAATGTTAATGTGATTAGATCATCGAGGGACTAATTTTTTATACCCTTACTCCTTGACATCAGTTGCTTTTCTCAGTGAAAGATAATACAATTTTATACAGAAATGAAAAAAAAATGATAATGGCTTTTGGGTGTAGGTTTGACTGCATTGGAGTTAGAAGAGCTTGCTAAATTGGGTCCTAGAGCTTTGAAGACTGCTCGTAGAGACATTGCATATGTTGTAAGTAAAATAAGAATCTTGCTGTTCCTGCTTTTAGATGCCTTCAAAGCATAACAAGTTAAATTTTTTTTGTGTAATTATGAGTGTGTCGTTTTTGTGTTGAATGCTTATTTATATATGAAGTTTGATGGTCAAAGATATTGTATGAGAAAGTGAGTAATGCCCTAGGAATTAGCTACAACAAAGAACTATTCATCTGTATATTTTCAATAAAATTGAAAATTATATAGATATTGAAAGAAAAAGCATTACATGATACTAAAAGCCCTGTTAGAAGAGAGAAAAAAACTAACAGGGTATGGCCTCTCTAAGAGCAAAATTTAGAGTTACATATAGCATAAAACTATACCCCCTAAAACTAGCTGACAGAGGCCTTCTAGAACATATCAGTGAAAATATAAGTCAGCAATGTATATGTGTAAAAGTGTCACAACCCAACTATTAGGGCTGTGAAGATGATAGATAAATGATACAATTTTTTTAATTTTTATTGCAACTTCAAACTTATCATTTGTTTGTATAAGCAGGTTCATGTGTTGTTTATGAGAATATACATAAGATAGTTCATGTCATGATGCTCCAATGTATTTGTGTTTGACTAGAAGTCAAAAGAAGCATGAACCTCATTATTTAAAGACTACACACCATTTGATCAAGCATAATGAAAATATAGTAAACTTCTAAAATTACAATCAAATCAGTTACATACAGCAGTTATTATAAATTCTGCTATTTTTTTCTTCCATACATATAAGCTAATATCTTACAAAAGCCATCCACGCTGCCACTAAAGAAGGCATTTACTAGCACAGATATGAATACAGTAACACATATGATTATAAAAGTACAAATTATCAGCAAGACCATATTTATGTAATGTTCTCAATCGGGAACCTTAGGAAATATGATTATAGAAGACTGAAATAATATGCAAAATGTATACCTAACTCTAACCTAATGCTGATGAGCAAATAAAATGAAATTTCAGAATTAATACAAACTCTCATAAATTGCAGATCTGGAAAATTACTAATAGAAAATCAATTAGAATACCTACGAATCAGGTATGATGTTAGATCAGTTCAATTAATGATGATAATAATAAATGAACAACAATTAATGAAACCCTAGAAACCCTTCAAATTTATGAGTAATAACTAATAACAGATCTGATTTAAGACATCAATTGATGTTGTTAGCAATACATAATCAGCATTTCTAGTATTTATGCCAGCATTTAATAAGTCTGAAACTGGACTCTACAAAGATAATTTATTCTATGCAATTTTTGGCAAATTGAACAGCACAATAAACCAGTAATAAATCAATATTAAATTTGATCCACTTAGTAGTTAATAACTCCACATACAAGTGGCTGTACAGCCTGTATGGCGAGCAGAAACCCTTGTCAAAATATCCCTAAAATGCTTTACAGACTGCAATGAATGGTGCAGGGTTTAGAACAGCAGAAAAACAGCCAAAAGCTGCTGATATGGAGCTGGCACAGGCTGGAAACAGCTGGTAATTATGGTGATGGAATACCATGACAAGCCATAGACAAGGCAGTGTTTCAAACAGTTCACTGCCTTGTCTATGCTACCACATTTTTTCATACATGTCTACCAAAGAATTTGATCAAACAGTTCACTGCCTTGCTGCTATGGCTAAAATCCTAAAACAGGTGCTTTCAAACAAGCTTTGGATGCTTGGAAAAAATCTATCAAAGCATAATAGTAAGCAACAAGCTATGATCTCATCGTTTTTTCTTTTTCCATGTAAAAATTAGCACGATTTTATTCGCGTTTTTTTGTAGGTTTTAAATGCATTTTTTTGGCAATTTTGTAGTTTTAAATGGGAAAAAATCGTTGACCAAAAGGTTAAAGATTTTTTCAAAAAATTGGGGAAAAAATCGTCCAGCCTGCAGATTTGTTAAAAATCGCAATTAATCGGGTTTCTTTGCAGATTTCTATTTCTATGCTTATAACAATATTACAAGATACCCATATGAGTAAATCACATCAAAAGGGTAAACAACATATACTCATTTGCTGATATCACAAATAGGTCTAAAAATTGATTACAACAGCAAATTGAAGCTTCAAAAATGTGCCAGCAAACCCTCCAAACCCTAGTTGTTCCACTCCAAAGTATCAATCTTCAATAGTCAATATGAAATGCCTCCAAATATACTCAGGGGAATCTAGCACCCTAGGCGTTTGACCTCCAAATGCTCCACGTCTTACTGTACCAAAATGTACGGCCTTGGAAAATCTCTCCGCGACAATCTTGCAATGATGCCAATAAGCTCAAGCTCAATCCCTGCAATGAGACTACCAACAACATTTAGCTGTGTGTGAAATTTGTATGATTCCAGCAGCAATTCCTTTCTTGCACAACCTGTAACTCTGAATGAGTCACATTGTAATAACCTAGATGGATCTTTTACCATTGTAGCTATTCTTCTCCAAGAGGGTTTTCGTCCTCAAGAAGGCTGAGATGAACCAAGTTCAATTTCCCAGAACCACGAGGATTTCATCAAAGGAAAATATAATAATCTCCATAATCCAAATGAGCCCCCTCAAATGCCTTTTTATACTTTTTCCACCAAACTCTCCAAAAACTTATATTTTTAAAATTCACTTTTTAATTAAAACTCCATTTTAGCTCCGAAAAGGACCTTTTAATTAAAATAATTATAATTTGACACACAAGGTCCCTGTTTTATGCATCCATGATTTAAAACATTTCATCCCAGTTCCAATGAGTTGTAACACTAAGGTGCTTTTAAAATATTTTAAATAATATGTAGTGACCTTAGTAAAATAATTAAAATAAAGCCATTAATACACCCATTTTGCGGAAACATGCATCGGAAACAAAAACTAATTGCATTGGATTGATCCCGATGAAGAATAATGATAAATGGAGCCAATTAGGAGACTTAATATAAATAGACGCCCTTTCCAAGATTCTTGGAGAGCACACTAGAAGCCGAAAATCACCTCGAAAAGTGGCATTTGAGTCCTCTAGACCACCTAGGCTCATTGGAAACTTCAAACAACTCCTTTGATAATGTTTACACACATCCACAAGGTCAGTGCCAACTACACTACAAGGGAACTTGAAAATGGGGACATTACAAATCAGGGAGAATGGAGTTGAGAAAATGAGGGAAATTCACAAGGAAGTGAGTACAACTTAGAAGAAAGATTGCCAAAAGTCTAGCAATCAATCCAATCTGTGTTTATATTTTGAGTTTATAAGTAAAAATTAGAATACTTCTTTGCAAAATAATTGATGTCATTGAGTTTCAAGTTGTAAAATGATTGTAGAGTGTGTTGTCTCTTAGCTAGTTATTTGTGTGTACATTTGTGCAAAACAAAAAAAAGAAGTGAGGGAAGCTTACTAGGAAGTGAGTGCAACTTATGAGAAAGATTGCCAAAATTCTAGCTATCAATCCATATGACCTTGCATATTTGTAGTGAGTTTGAGAGTAAATATTAGAAGTCTAGTTTGTTGATGTATTTTACAAACAATTTATGCGATTAAGTTCTAGGTTGTAAATGAATTATAGAGCATGTTTTCTCTTAGCTAGTTATTTGTATGTACATTTTTAAAAAATCAATACATAGGAAAAGTTTCTTTGAATGTGAATTATAGCTTCAATATTATGTTTGCACTTTGACCCGGTTGAGTGGTTGATGGTTGTACATTTTGACCTTCAACCATGCGATCATATATTCCTAGAGCTTGTCAATACAGTTTTGTTGGTTGTTAATTAGAGTTACCTGGGTGAGGAGGAGCTTAAGATTGAAGTAGTCAGTTGTAATAGTAAATTTAGTGCCAAAGAGGAAGTTGTTGCCTTTGGGTAGCTGCGTCGAAGACCATACTCTCTTTTTAATAAGTGGACATGTTCTTTGTTGATGTTATAGCAGCTTCGGGATCCTCCTTCCAGCCTTGAGTCAAGACATAAAATTGCATATAGCCTATCAGCTATTTATTTTATTGAGATAATTAAAAGTGAAGAGGTGCTTCACTTGGCAACAATGTAAGTTCTAATTGGGACGACCTTCCTTGTATTTCACATCATTTATTTGTAATTGTATTTTCCATATGTGGCCGACCTTGTACATGAAAGAGGTGCGACCTCTCTCTCACTTTTTATTTATACAAGGTCATTTCCATTCATTCATTCATCATAGTTCGATATTTATAAGTGCGAATAAGAGTGAAGAAGTTCATAATAGTACAGATCGATATATTGATAGAAGGCTGAGTTTATCATCTAGAAGCATTATAATATTGTTGTGTTAGCATCAGATTGTGGTGCTCTTACTTGGCCTCCATATCGGCCTCTTTGTAAAGGAGACAATTGTTGATATTCAATATATAAGTGATATATTGTTGCTGGGTTTTTCTCCCTCAAGTGGAGGGTTTTCCCAGGGTATATTCTGTGTTATTGTGTCTGATTTTTAAATTAAATTTCTGCTTTTACATCTGATCATAAAAACTAACATGGTATTAGAGCGGGTTTAAGAAGATCGTGATCAAATTTATATAGCAGCGCTATCATCCTCTCTTATTCTCATTCTCTTGCATCTATCTTATCGTCAAGATGGTGAACATGCTCAAGATCAAAGATAGACTTGAGGGCACATCAAACTTCACATCTTGGAAGTTTAGAGTCATGCTCGCTTTGGAAGAAAATGAGTTAGTTGAGTTCGTGGAGGGCGAAGTTCCTGAATCAACCGATGAGAATGAGAAGCCTCAATGGAAGAGAAATGGCACTAAGGCGAAAAAGATGTTGGTTGATTCCGTGAAAGATCACATTGTGCCAATCATCTCCAAGTTGAAAACAGCAAGAGATATGTTCAAGACCTTGGAGGAGATGTATGAGATCAACAACACAAGTCGAGCTCTTGCATTAAAGCAACAGCTTCATCACATCAAGATGGCGAAAGGAGATTCTGTCATCTCATACTTCATGAAGATTACCGAGTTGAGAGATCAGCTCTCTACCATTGGGCATATTGTTGATAGCAAGGATTTGACTATGTTGGCTCTCAATGATCTTCCTCCATCTTGGGAGTCATTCATTCAAGGAATCAGTGCGAGATCAAAACTTCCTAAGTTTGATCAATTGAGAGTAGATTGTATTCAAGAAGAATCAAGGTTGGCTGCGAGAGGCATTGGTCAAAGCTCTACAAATGAAGACATTCATGTTCTTTCCGCTCAATCCTCGAAGAAGAAAGGAAAAGAAGGAAAGAAAGGGTACTTCAAGAGGAATAGAGATAAAGGGTCAGATGGTGCCCCTGCATTTAAGAAGAAGAAGGACCTATCTCACATTCAATGTTTTAGATGTGACAGGTTTGGTCACTATGCAAAGGATTGCCCAACCAGACCTAAGCAGGAGGCTTCATTTGCAGATGTGGGTGAGATCTCTCCGTAGAAGGATACAAGTGAATTTCTATTCTATTCTGCTTTGTCAAGCAATGTGCCTACCGACATCAACTTGGTTGATTGATAGTGGTGCCTCTCGCCACATCACTGGATTTAGAGAGCATCTATTTGATTTGGTGGAGAGAGATTCTAGTGTTCAAGTCATTATTGGTGATGATGCAAGTTATTCTGTGAAAGGTGTTGGAACTTCCACTCTTCACTTGGATTCTGACATTTCCTTACAGTTGAGCGATGTTCTATTTGTTTCGGGTATCAAGCGGAACCTTGTCTCTATTTCAGCCTTGGAGGACAAGGGATATCAAGTTGCATTCTTCAAAGGCAAAGTTCTTGCATGGCCAAAGAACTCAAGTATCAAGATTGCTCGGGTGATTGGAGTTCGTCATGAGTGTCTCTACAGACTTTGCACTCGTCCACTTCAGACTTTGTTGCATGATTCTTCAAGTTTGTGTGAACTTTGGCATAGAAGAGTTGCTCACCTTCACTTTCGAGCACTGCCAACCATGGAGAAGATGGTCACGAGCCTTCCTAAATTCAACCAGGAGCATGAAGGCACTTGCAGAGGTTGCACATTAGCAAAACGGTGTTGCAGAAAGGAAGAACAGATCTATTGTAGAAGCAGCTAGAGCCATGATTCATGATCAAAGTCTGCAAACCTTCCTTTGGGCTGAAGCATCTAGGACAACTGTTTATGTTTAGAATAGAATCCCTCACCGCATTTTGGAGAACATGATTCCCGAAGAAGCATTCATAGGGGTGAAGCCGAAAGTAAGTCATTTGAGGATCTTTGGTTGTCCAGTGTATGTTCATGTACCTAAAGATAAAAGGACAAAGTTGGAACCATCTGGCAAGAAGAGAATCTTTGTGGGCTACAGTGAGTCTTCAAAAGCCTACAGAGTGTACATTCTAGGTCAGAAGTTGATTGAGATTAATAGGGATGTTACATTTGAAGAAGATGTATTCAAGAGATCTATGGGCACTCATATGGAGATAGACAATGGAGACCATGAGTCTCCTCAGGATATGGAAGTTGACCATACTCCTGAGATTCAGAGGGAGGCTACTGATCCTAAAGAAGATGATGATCTAGTTGAGCCTTTGGAACCTACTGATGGGCCTATTAACATTGTGATTAGTCGTAAGAGACCTCTTTGGGCCAGGCAAACAATGCAAGAGGCAGAAAGGTTTGCAGCCCCGAGAGGAACTTTCAGAGAAAGCAAGAGACCTCATAAGTTTTCAAGCTATGTTGCTTTGATGAGTCAAATCATTGAGTCAGAGCCTTCTAGTGTTGAGGAAGCTACTAGTCAACAAGTATGGAAAGATGCTATGACTGAGGAGTATCAATCCATCCTCAAGAATGATGTTTGGGACATCGTACCTAGACCTGAAGGTAAATCTGTTGTATCTTCTAAGTGGCTCTTCAAGATCAAGCATGCGGCTGATGGTAGCATCGAGAAGTACAAGGCTAGGTTTGTGGCTAGAGGATTCTCTCAGAAAGAGGGAGTAGACTATGAGGAAACCTTTGCTCCAGTTGCTCGTTATACATCCGTTAGGACCATCATTGCTATTGCAGCATCTAAGGGATGGAAGATACACTAGATGGACGTGAAGACAACATTTCTAAATGGTGTAATTGAGGAAGAGGTATATATTGATCAACCTGATGGCTTTGAGGTTCATGGGAAGGAGTGTCATGTTTGTAGGCTGAAGAAGGCTTTGTATGGCCTTAAGTAGGCTCCTTGTGCTTGGTACGAAAGAATTGATTGATACCTGATGAGCTTGGGCTTCTCCAAGAATGATGTTGTTTCAAACCTTTACTTCAAGGTAATTGATGGCGAAGCATTAATCTTGGTTCTCTATGTTGATGATTTAATTCTTATTGGAGAAGATCACCTCATTATCAAATGCAAGGAGTTAGCTTCTGAATTTGAAATGAAGGATCTTGGTCTCATGCACTACTTTCTTGGCTTAGAAGTATGGCAGATGCCAGATGAGTTCATTCTAAGTCAAGGCAAGTATATAATAGACATCTTGAAGAGATTTGGTATGATGGATTGCAAATCCATGTCTACACCTATGGAAACCAATTTTTAGAAGCTTAAGGAGGCCGCAGCTAGTTCAGATCTGGTGGATCCTACTATGTACAGATAGTTGATTGGATTGTTGATGTATCTAGTCAATACTAGACCAGATATTTGCTATGCAGTGAGTGCACTTAGTCAGTTCATGTGTGAACCAAGGCAAATACATCTAGTTGTAGCGAAGCATATCCTGAGATACTTGTGTGGCACAGTTGGGTATGGCTTGAGATATTCTTTTGGTGTGGACTTGAAGCTGCATGGATATACTGATTTTGATTGGGCAGGGTGTGTCACTGATCGGAAGAGCACCTTTGGATGTTGTTTCAGTTTGGGGTCTGCGATGATCTCCTGCTGTAGTAGGAAGCAGTCTTCAGTGGCATTGAGCACCGCAAAGGCCGAGTATATTGCAGTTCGAGAAGTAGTGTGGCTTCGGAAGCTCCTTGCAGGATTGTTTGGGTAATCGTTGGAGCCGACTGTCATTCATTGTGATAATCAAAGTTGTGTGAAGCTTTTTGTCAATCTAGTGTTTCATGACATAACTAAACATGTTGAGATCAAATATCACTATATCAGAGATATGGTATTGAGGAAAGCAATCCAATTGAAGTATATTAGCACTGATGAGCAGACGAAAGACATTCTCACCAAGCCTCTTGCCAGAGTAAAGTTTGTGTACTTTTGAGAGAAGCTTGGAATTGTGGAGAATGAAGCCCTAGCTGAGGAGTCTCAGTATTAGTGATCTTCTAATTTGCTTTAATGCATTTCTCTTTTTGAGAGAGATTTGAGGCGCAAGCCCTTGTTAATGCATCTTTCTCTGTGAGAGAAATTTGAGGTGAAAGCCCTTGTTTCCATCCTTTCGGAGTAGCCATGGTGGATGTCGTGTGTGTGACTCCATGACAACATCACGTGAGAGTCTGTGATGATTTTTCTTGTACTTGTGCTTTTCACCCTCTGGGAGTAGCCATGGTGAACGTCACAATGAGTTGACGACATCACGTTGAGTGATTCTGTGATGGGCACTTGTGTACATATGCCATACATGGGAGCAACCATGATGGTTAATATCATGATGAGGTGATATGTTCTTTTTCACGCATGGGAGTAGCCATGATGGTTGATATCACGATGAGGTGATATGTTCCTTTTCCACATATGGGAGTAGCCATGGTGGTTGACATCATGATGAGGTGATGTGTCTTGTACAGCTGGAAGTATTCCTCCCTAGCTGAGAGGGAGTGTTGATGTTATAGCAGCTTCGGGCTCCTCCTTCCAGCCTCGAGTCAAGACATAAAATTGCATATAGCCTATTGGCTATTTTATTTATTGAGATAATTAAAAGTGAATAGGCGCTTCACTTGGCAACAATGTAAATTCTAATTGGGCCGACCTTCCTTGTATTTCGCATCATTTATTTGTAATTGTATTTTCCATATGTGGCCGACCTTGGACATAAAGAGGTGCGACCTCTCTCTCACTTTGTATTTATACAAGGTCATTTCCATTCATTCATTCATCATAGTTTGATATTCATAAGTGCGAATAAGAGTGAAGAAGTTCATAATAGTACAGATCGATCTATTGATAGAAGGCTGAGTTTATCATCTAGAAGCATTATAATATTGCTGTGTTAGCATCAGATTGTGGTGCTCTTACTTGGCCTCCATATCGGCCTCTTTGTAAAGGAGACAATTGTTGATATTCGATATATAAGTGATATATTGTTGTTGGGTTTTTCTCCCTCAAGTGGAGGGTTTTCCCAGGGTATATTCTGTGTTATTGTGTCTGTTTTTTAAATTAAATTTCTGCTTTTACATCTGATCATAAAAAATAACATTCTTTTCTCCGACATTCAATTTCTTGTTTCTGAAGGAAATTGAATGGTTATTTGAATAAAAACTGCACCAAACTATACCTATAGGTGTCACACTTGATAAAAAGGCTGGGGAAAATCTAAAGTTGTCGATAGAAAAGCAAAAAGAAGGGAAACATTCGTTTGATTGTGTTGTGGGAAAGATTCAACCAATTGAACACATCATTTGTAAGTTAAATCAGTGAGTAGAAGAGCAATGGAAGAGAAGTATGCAAAACAATGGTTAGAAGCCTTTAGAATTCAAAAATCCACATAGCTTGTTAAGAGTCATGGCAGGACACTCTTGGATGGCTTTTTTTTTTGCCAGATTTGTTTGGATCATAGTTTGCAAACTCGGACTCGCCGCTGACTCAGCAGCCCAAAAATATGACTTGGACTTGGGACTCGGGATAGACTCAGGAAAAGACTCGGCTAGGAGTCGACAAAAAAAAAAAAACCATAGTTTTACAAAAAAATAAGAACAAATTAATGCATTTAGAGAACATAAGCACCTAATTTGATTATCAAACACTCATAATTCCAAGATTACACATGTCATATGATCATCAAACACGCAATAATTGAAATTTAATCATTCATAGTCATCAAATACTCATAGTTTCAATGTATAACAACATCATAAGTTTATAAATGTTTACATATAATCATGTCAAAAAGAGGAAAACATTAACAACCACATGTAATCTACATCTTCCTCTTTCCTCTCCCAATGGTACTCAATTTTGAAGGCCTAGAACTAGAAGGTGCCCGTACTATAGTATCCAAACGAGGACTAGGAGATTGAGCAGGGGAAACATGATATTCAAATGTGTCTTCGTCGTCCTCCATGGCATCCAATCTTGCTGCTTCTTCTTTTGCTGTTGCTCTCTCTAATTCAGCAAGATCCTCATTAGTAAGGAAGACATCAGCCTCATCATTTTGTTCATCAATAGTCCATTCACCATATGGATCAATGTCATCCAAGTCGATGGACTCATGTGAACCACCCTCCACCTTTCTAGTTCGAAGGTGAAGTTTGTACTGAACAAAAACTAAATCATTTAGGCGCTGCTGAGTCGACCTGTTTCTCTTCTTTGTGTGAATGTTCTGAAATAAACTCCAATTGCGTTCACACCTAGAAGCACTGCATGGCTGCAACAAGACACGTATGGATAGCTTTTGAAGATTTGGTGTGCTAGCACCATAGTTCTTGCACCATAGATCTACAAAAACATGTTTAAAAAATATAAGTATTAAGAAATAAGAATAAAGTAAAAAGTCTATATGTAAGAATCAAGTTTCTAATTTCATTTTTTACCTGGTTGTTGTTTTCCTCTCCTTTCAATTGCTTGTTGGGAGGAAAAGAGTCTTCCCTTTGCACCCTTGTAGACCTTGAATAGATAAAAAAAAAAGTAAATCAAATATAGAAAATTCATAGATAGTCAAGGCTCAACATTGCAAATTCATAAATAAGATGTAACAAATCTCACCTCCAACTCATCAAGCACCTTATCTCTCAGCTCACGATCAGGCACCATCCTATCAATGCATGTGACAAGACCTTCCATGACCTCCACATCTGCCTTAAATGTGTCCGAGAAGTAGAACTTCGGATTCAAGAAGTAGGCAAAGGCATGAATCGGCTGGTGGAGTTGGTTTGTCCATCTCCGATCAATGATGCACCATATGATTTCATATTTCCTTTTGTTGCCGCCATAGTAATGTGATATGGCCTCTTTGGCACTAACCATGGCCTCATAGATGAAACCCATTGGCATGCCATCTCCATCCACCATACGAAGAACCCTCACCAAAGGTTTTGTCACCCAAAAAAATGAAAACAAATGTTAGATTATAACAAAATTAACCCCTCAAAAAATAAAAACAGCAAATAGATTATCATGTATATATTTTTTTTGTGTGATTGCTACTTACCCCCATCAATTCCTCTCCATTTTTGATGAATGTCTCAAAAAACTATGGCAACAATCCTCTCCCCTTTAGGTCTATTGGAAAATGAGGACTCCTTCCAAGCATTGGACACAAACATTTGCTTGAGATGAGCAATGGCACCAAGAATGCTTTGCAATGTGAGGAAGTGGCTAGCAAATTGTGTTACTCCGGGTCGCACAAAGTCCTTGCCATTTGTGAATTTTCTTATCAAAGAAAGCACCCAAGTATGGTTGTAGATAAATTTTGTAACACTTTTTGCATCTTCAACCACTCTTTTGACCCATGAAATCTTCCCAATGTCCTCTAGCAACAGGTCCAAGCAATGTGCAGCACACAAAGACCATGCAATTGTGGGATACGTCTCCATAAGTAGCCTACTTGCAGCTACATATGCAGCTGTGTTGTCTGTAATAATTTGGACAACATTATCAACTCCAACCTCCTGGACCACCCCATCTAATAGATTGCATAAAGTCTCAGCATTTTTGACTTCATGGGAGGCATCTATTGATTTTAGGAACACCAATCCACCATTAGAGGCCACTAAAAAGTTTAGGAGAGTTCTATTTCGTCCATCTGTCCACACATTAGATAAAATCCTGCAACCTTTTTTTTGCCAAAATTTCTTTTGCTCATCAACCACAAGCCGTGTATTCTTTACGGCTTCCTCTAGCAATGGCCCACTCAAATCTCTAGATGATGGGGTCTTAAACCCCTTTCCTGCAACTGTAAGGGTGTTCACCAAACCTTCCCAATATGGGCTGTTTGCAACATTGAAAGGTAGATTATTGTAGTACTAAAAGTTTGCAGCAACCATCCTAGCTTCATGATGCTTTTCCTTATTCCAACTGGTACCTTCAAGTGAAGGTTGTGCTCCTGGAACATTACGTGGAATAAAATAATTTGGTCCTGATGAATGACCCTGGCCAGCACTAGTAGTAGAAAAGGAACCCTTAGGACTCTCACCAAAAGATGAATGTGGAGCATAGATGCTTGGACTTGCAACACCATGGGGCATAGATGGTGTAGAATAGGATCCACTCATTGCTGCTGTTAGGGCATCCTTTGCTTTTTGTCTTTCATCTTTTTCTAGCTCATATTCAGCAAGAAGTGCCTTCATCTCTCTCATAATCTCAAGAGTAGTCCAAGGCATCCCTCCACATTTTTCCCAGGTATTCTTGCAAGGTGGTATTTTAATCTGTTTACTCTTCCTATCATCCATTTCTGGCATTCAGTACATGTCACTTTACCTTTTTTTGTTTCCTGGTATTCCATACTTCCATGCAGGGTCTTTTCTTGTTCCCTTTGGATTTGAAGATGACATTGCTGTTTCAAGTTCAACATGGAAAAAAAAAAAATCTGCTAGGGTTTGCTAAAAAATCAGCAAATAAATGTGATTCAAAGTTTTAAACATTTGGAAAAAAAAAGAATGCAAAACCAAGCTAGAAATAGTAGGAATTAGGCTATTAAGGAAAATAGAAAAAAAATTGGCAGCATTTCCCCTTATTTTTCTTGATTTTTTTGATTTTGAATGCAAGAAAACAAAAAAAAAGAATTGTTAGATCACTTACCTGGCTCTATTTTGATCTTTTTAGCTTGTTCTCCTGTCTTCAATCAACCCCAAATCAATTTGCAGACCTGTATTTCACAAAGTAGAATGTTAAAATGAAACAAAAAGCAAAAAAAAAACATTGGTTTTTAACCCATTTTAACTCCCAACTGTGCAGAAGAGTCCTGGGTCGGGACTCCCGAGTCCGACCTCAGGACTCGGCCGAGTCCTGAGGTCGTACTCGGGAGTCCCGACCTAGGACTCTCCTGGACTCGACTCCCAAGTTTGCCGATCCATATGTAGGACATAATCATCTATATTTGAAAATTACATATGGGCCAAGATAATATGGCCATGATATGTAAGGGAAGTTTTAGAAAATTCACATTTGAATTTATTGCCATATAAGTTATAACTTATGTAGCTCTACTAATAAAAGGTTATCTATAGCTAAGAACATCATTAAAAATACATTAAGATTTATGAATTTATTTACAAAAAAACTTTATTCATACTTGGAACATTGTATGAGCATTAAAAAGACGAAAAGGCATCACTTAGAGATCATAGCGAGCTTAATGTATCTGAAAAGCTACCTTAAATTAATCCTGAAGTGGTGTAGCATTTGTCAGTAGCTTGAATAGAGGCCATTTCAGATAAATTTTGGTCCCATGACGTTTGGTCAGTGTTGTGACCTTTTCACACATCGCCCCATTCAAAATGGGGACCCTTTATCACACATCGCCCCATTCAAAATGGGGACCCTTTATCACACATCGCCCCATTCAAAATGGGGACCCTCTAATTTTTGCTCCATTATGGTCTTTTGGCTTTGGTTTTGTCTCTCTCTCTCTCTCTCTTTCTGTCTCTTTCTGTTGTCTGCTTTCCAGGGATGTGCCCATTTGTGAGCTTAAGCGTGAAATTTTGGCCAAGTCTGAGAATTAGGGTTTGCATTTTTTTTGTCAATTTGAAGCATAGTTACAAGACTCGGACTCACCTCAGACTCGGCAAGCTGATTTTTGACTCGGACTCGAACTCGGAGCCCAGACTCGCCCAAGACTCGGCAAAGACTCGGCAAATAGAAAAACCCAAGAAATTCAGAGATTTTAAAGGATTTAAAGCTTGTTTCATGCACCCTTGAGTAAATAAACCTTAAATACACAATAACATCATGAAATAGAAACTACTATGATCCTATACACAAACATATATCGATCACATAAGTATAAACGCAAATTTTAGCTGAAGGAAATAAGTAATTACTTAATACTTAATAGTTAATAACAATAACAGTAGTAAGAGTTTAAAGTTTAAAAAAGTTAAACAGTTAGAACTTCGATATATAAATGTTGTGAAATGTATACAATACTCATGGAATATGAAATCCATGGCTTCAAAAGTTCCAAACATATAATAAAAGTAAAACAAAAGCTATAAGTCTATGGCTCAGAGGAGCCTGCATCACTAAGGCTCTAAACTTTAGTCCTCTTGCGTAGACGTCTAAGATAGGTCCTGGATGATGTTGCAGCCATCATCTCTGCCTGTGTCTCAGTGTCAGACTTAGAGGCACCCAAACCAGCATCCAAGGTGTCTCCTCGTGCTCTATCCTCCTCCTCTGCCATGGCTATTGCCTCTGCCTCTCGATCTGCCTGGTCGACCCAATCAAGGTCCTCATCGGTAAAAACAGGATCCTCGACCTCAGTGATCCAATCTGACTGTGGATCAACCTCCTCCAACGTGATGGGTGACAAGTCAGTGCCCAATATCTGTCTATGGCGAAGGCGCAGGTTGTAATGAACATAAACAAGATCATTCAACCTCTGCACTGACAACCTATTGCGCTTCTTGGAGTGTATGTGCTCAAACATACTCCAATTGCGCTCACAACCCGAGGCACTGCATGGTTGGCTCAACACTCGAATCGCAATCCTCTGAAGATTTGGTACTTTAGCACCAAATCTCTCCCACCATGCATCTGAGATGAGAAAAAGAAAAAAAATAAATCTCATTGTGAAATGTGAATATTTAATTATAATATGAACATTGAATATAAAAGATTGAAAAGTGGTAATTTTTAAACTACTATTATGCCCTTAATAAATTTTTACCTGGCTGCAATGTCGATCGAGTATCTTTGCATATATCTCTTGCAAAGAGATCTCCTTGTGCAAGTCTGAAAATCTCTATCTCGGCAACAATTTGGGCTCCAACATGAGAATCAGACATCCGCTCAATGACTGTGTAGAGCCCACTCAAAACCTCCTCATCTGCCTTGAATTCTTTGCGAAATTGGAATGCCGGATTGAGAAAATATGCTGCTGCGTGTAGGGGCTTGTGAAGCTGGAGGTGCCATCGTCTATCGATGATCTCCCAAATGGGGTGATACTTACTATCAATTCCCCCATAAATGGATCTAATGGCCTCTTTGGCCCTATCCATGCCCTCGTATATGTAGCCCATTGCGGGCTTTTCCCCATCAGCAACTCGTAATAGAACCACTAAGGGCTCTGTGACCTGCAATTATTATGAAACATTGACATAAGTAAGAGTTAACAAAAAAAAGCAAATAAAATAAAAACAAGAATGAAAATAATAAAATATAATGTAGAATTACTAAACTAATTACTTATTAGTTATTACATTTACCTTGACAATCTCCTTAGTAGGCACCCAAAAGCCCTGCTCATCAAAAATCCAACCTGACGCACTTATCCCTGCATTTGTCTTAGAATATGTTGAGGAAGCCCACTCCTCACTAACAAACATCCGCCTCAAAGCTCCCTTTGACTGCAGTAAGGATTGTAGAGTGATGAAGTTGGTAGCAAAGCGTGTTATCCCAGGGCGAGCCAACTCCTTTTGCCCCGTGTATTGCCTCATAAGGTTGAGGACCCATGTGTGATTATATATGTACTTACAAATATTCCTTGCGGTCTCTACACATGCTTTGATCCAGTCAAGCTTGCCAAGATCCTCCAATATGAGGTCAAGGCAATGAGCGGCACAAGGTGTCCAAAATAATGATGGGTGCCTATCCATCAATAGTCTACCTGCAGCAACATAATTTGCTGCATTATCCGTCACTATTTGCACCACATTCTCCTCCCCTACCTCAGCCAAGACACCCTCCAAAGCCTCACAAAGGAATTCAGCATTTTTGGAGTTGCCGGATGCATCAATAGATTTAATGAACACGGTACCACCTGAAAAAGAAACAAAATAAATGATTCAATTAAATATAAATTTAAAATCTTGATTGTTAATCACTAAAGCAATGCATTTTAGGAAGTAAAATATTTACCCGAGGAAGAAACAAGAAAGTTGAGCAATGTCCTATTTCTTCTATCGGTCCAACCATCAGTCATGATGGTGCAACCCTTCGTCCTCCAAATTTCTCGCTGCTCCTCTATTCTGACTTTCACATCAGCCACTTTTTGGGACAAAATGGGGCCTTTTATCTCTTCATCATTAGGGGCTTTGAACCCCGCCCCACAAACAGTAACTGCATCAATCATATTTTGCCAATATGGAGACCTAACACAAATAAATTAAATTTAGTAATTACTAATTAGTATTGAAAAATGTATAATTTCAATTTGAATTCAACATAGCTCTAAAAATAAAATTCAAGAGATAAAGAATCAACTATCAAGCAACAAGCTATATATTTTAAAACAAAACAAAAGAAGAATTACCTGGCTGCATGAAATGGAATGTCGCAATAAAACCAGAAGTCTCCAATTGCAGCTTTGGCTGCATCATGTTTATCCTTGTTCCAACCCATGCTCTCAAGAGACGGTTGGGAACCCGGAGTAGTGCGTGGCAAAATATATGAATCCAGCCTAGATCCACGAACTCTGGGCCCAATGCTAAGTTTGCTAACGCTACCACTGCCACTGCCACTACCACTACCAACAACTGAAGGTGAAGACCCTGGAGGAATTTTAGGCATGGAAGAACTCGAATCTCCAACTCCACACATGGCTGCCATCTCATCTTTTTGCTTCTTTTTTAACTCTTTTTGTTGCTCAAAGGTTTCCAATTGCACTTGCACTTCATGCATTACCTCAATAGGGACCTTTGTGCAAGGATTAGCATCTCGGCTCGGTATACATGCAAGGTGGTATTTCAATCTATTAATGCCACCCCCAAGAAAAAGAGTTTTGCAATGAAAACATTGTACTTCTCTTTTTTTTGCCCAGGGGTAATAATGGCATGTTTCCAACAAGGATCTCTTCTACTTTGAGACATGGTGAAATTGAATATGATGGAGACAATTTATAGATATATATTATAAACAATGCTGCAATAACACATAAATTTTAAAAAATTAGCATTCAAAGTATAATTTATAATAAAACTAAAAAACCTAGGGTTTGCAAGTTTGCAACTATAAAACTATTTTTTTTTTTTGCAAGAATGCCTAGGGTTTGTTCAACAAAAAAAAAGTCTTAAACACACACACCTAGGGTTTGTATTTATTTGTAACTTGTTCTTTGTTCACTAAAACAAAATAGAAAAAACAAAGAAGAAAAAAAGAATAGAAAATGAAGTTTTGGTTAAAAAAAACAAAAAAACCTTCAAAACTCAAACATACCTCTTCAATCTTCTTTGAAATCAATGGAAATCTCTTTCCAATCCCTTGTAGACTCCTCTAGATGCAGCAAAATCACCTACGAACCTGCACAAATGCGATTCAATAAGCATTTGGTGCTCAATCTCTTTGCTGATTTTCCTTCAATGCAAATGTGTTTTGGCTCTCTTCTCTCTTTTTTCTCTCTTACTTGGCTTGAAAATGAAATGAAGTGCCTTTTGGAGGAATAGAGGCAAGTATAAAAGCAAAAAGAAAAAAAAAAGAAACTTTAAAATGTGTTTTTTTTGACACACAAGCCCACAAAGTGACGGCCGAGTCTTTGGCACGGGTCTCGGCGAGTCTGGCGAGTTTGGTGAGTCTGGGCGAGTCTGGCGAGTACTCGGCATTCGAGTCTGTGGGACTCGCCAAGCCTCACCCGCCTCGGGACTTGCGAGTACTCGCCGAGTTTAGGCGAGTCTTGTAACACTGATTTGAAGTCAAGTGGAGCAAATAAGTTGGAATCTGAGCTTCACGTTGCAGTCAGTATGCTTCTAGCAGGTTTCCAACTAAATTTCAGTGAATTCCGACAACTTACTATTTTTAGTAAGTACCTAATTTGGGGCGTTTTCAAAGCACTACTGAAGTTCTCTCAATCACACTGCATTCAGAACATGTCAAGCTGCTCGTCTGCAAATTTTGAGCCGAAACAGACAACTGTCTATTTTTAGCAAGTTCAGCTTCCGGAGTAGATTTTAGGGTTTATATGTGAAGTTATTCAATGCATGTTTGGAGATTCCTTCCAGGTTTTATTAAACCTACGCGATGATATAACATGCAAAATGAGACGATGACTTTCAGTGTTCAGCTTCCGGAGCAGATTTTAGGGTTTGTATGTTGATATTTTCTTTGCATGTCTGCATATTCCTTGTGGGTTTTTCGAGACCTTCGCAACGATATAACATGCAAACCAGGATCAGGGCTTTTTCAGAAGCTGTCTTCTGAGGCTATTTTTAGGGTTTGCATGTCAGAGTTTTCAACGCATGTCGAGTGATTCTTTATGGGTTTTTCAAGAGCTACGCAGTGGTGTGACATGTAAAGCGAGATCAATTTTCAGAGACTTACTATTTTTAGCAGGACCATTCCGGCAGCTGCCCAGGGCATCAGGATCACAAACAGGGTGAAGTTCAATAGAAATCAGGTCAAACGGAGGTCATTGATATACATGCAACCAAATTAGGGTTTCCAGCTTCGGGACCCAAAATGAGGGATAAAATGCCAGAATTTTCGAAAACCGGTGTATCCCACTGCGATCAGTATCATTCAAGCTATCCACCAGTAAAATTTGAAGGCAATCGGAGCACTTACTATTTATAGTAAGGCGTTCCAGAAACAGGCTATAAATAGTAAGTCAGTAGTAGGCGCCAGTGTGAATGGGCAAGTCTACCGATGAGGGTCACAACATTCAAATTTCAAGTCAAACGGAGTTGGGGAAGTATCAAAATCAGGGAGTTGCCATAAATAGTAAACCACCTTCAGAAACATACTATAAATAGCAGGTCAGCTCGAGATGGCAGTGTGAATAGACTAACAAGGTCATGAAGATCCAGTGTTTAAAATTTCAAATCAATCCGAGCTTCAGAGATGTGAAAATCAAAGGACTACTAAATATAGCAAGGCGTGGAGAAGCTGGCAGAAGGAAGGAAAAATGGCTAAGTGATGAAGTTTAATCCTTCTCCACCCCCTAAATGCTTCCTCAGAGAGAAATGAAGTTTGATGGAGATAAAATTGTCTAAGCTTGGATTTTGTCCTGCAGGACCCTTGAAATGCGCCCAAGGAGGGATGAAGGTGTTAAAAAAATTCTAAGTGTTGGAGATAAATCCACCTCCCCCCTCCAAATGCGCCCTCATGCAATGTCAAGGTGTTAGAAAATTCTAAGTCAAGGCGTTCATCCTTCACCACATGTGAAATGTGCCCACCTCACAGGAAGAAGCTAGAAGAATTTTCGAAGTATAAGATAAGTCCGCCTCATACCTCAAAATGCGCCCAAGCAAGCTAGGAAAAGACAAAGTTTTAAATCCTCCTTGGGGTCCAAAATGCGCTCATGCTTGAAGAGGAGTCAAAGGGGTCAAAGGCGTTGAAAGTGTTAATCCTTCTCCACCCCTAAATGCGCCCATCCTTCTGCCTATGTGAAATGCGCCCAAGAGAGGGTGAAGACAAGTGAAAAGGTTACTAAGGTGTTGTGCAAGAGAAGAATATTCCTAGTGTTGACTTTCTTCTTCCCCCTTTGAATGCGCCAAGTCTAGGATGAGATTGAGGTGAAAAGTTGTTAAGTGATGAAGAAGTCTAAGGCGTTGAAGTTATTCCCTCTCAATGTGCTAAATGCGCCAAGATGTAAGATGAGACATAAAATAAAAAAAATGACTAAGGCACCTAGACTTAAATCCTCCATCTATGAAATGCGCCCCAAAGATGTTGGAGATGGTGGCCTTCTAAATGAAAATATATAAGTGTTGATGGAAATTCCTCACCACAGGTGGAATGCGCCATGTGAAAGATTGAAATATGCTAACCAATTTTTTCGATAAATTAACACACATAACCAGCACTTAATCAACTCGGTTAGCGTTAGCTCCAAATAGAAAACTGAACTTGAAATGAACTCACACCAAGAATGCACACTCAATCCCAATGAGAGATAGGTGTTGTCATATGGCGGAGGAGCTAAATGAAAATACTTGAAAGAAAACTACTCAAGATCCCACTGAGGGCGAGGTGCTAACATATGACGGAGTGTTAATTGAAAACTAGAAACTGATAGGCGGATAACCAGCCATGAAAAGCATTTCCACACTACCACCAAACAGTGGGGGGAAAAGATTACAATTAAAACAATCCATCTGCTGCGGCGGGCATCCACAGAGCTGTGGGGATTCTCCACTATGAAAGTGGGTACAAGAGTGTTACAAATCAGATTATCCACACTGGCGGTAAACCATCCAGGGGTAATTTAATGACAAAACAATAAGTAATTGCAGAACTGGAAATGGTTGGATTAGTAATGCTTAATCTCAACCTTTACAAATTAAACTCTGCAGATTACAAATTACAATGATAGCAAGTGAACCTTAGAAAAAGAAGTATGAATTCTTACAATCATATAACACTCCAAAACTGAAGTATAAGACCAAAAACTGAGAATTATAACAGTCTGATATAAAAATCAGAATTCTGGAAATTCAAACCAGCTATAGAGAAAATCAATGAAATGTTCATAACTCACTTAATTCACCTCCGAATTGAATGCCGTCTTTTGCTGTGTCTTCTTAGAAGGTAGGCGAACATTTTTTGATCATCAAACAGCAACCAAACAGCAGCTTTATTTCTGGCACAAATCCCAATGCTTCCTTGAATGGTACGGCCTTGAGCAAGGGCGATTTTGTCAAGTAAAAATCATAAACTCAAAACTAAAATCTGAAACTCTCCAAAGATGGTCGCCTTGGGTGTAGGAATGGATTTGAAAAGTACCCACAAGCAAATTAAATTCACTCCAAAAGCTGTATGCAAAAACCACTTTCAGCTGTGACTGTATCAGCAACTTCAAAACTGGAAATTTCATCAAAATCTTCAACTATTGAGCTCAATCTGCTAGTCTGATTTGAGAAGCAGCAAATGACCAACTAGGTGTTGTATTTCAAACACGAAATTGGATTGGAACTAGGAGGTAAGCATCCCTCGAAGTATTAAACAAGTTGTCATTTCGACAGCATAATATTAGCATAAAAATATTCGATAATAAGCTCTTCAAACAGCAGCAATATATAAGCTTTTGTTGGCAAATGAAGCAACAAGAACTCTTCAAATTCCAAGAAGTTGAATCACTTCAACTTCCAAAAGGGACGCCACCTTTTTGCCTTTTACTTTTGAAATAATAAAATATCATTCAACTTCCCCTTTAGGCATCCATTTCATATTGCAACAATA